>BMAT01010914.1:353789-364925 GCA_019649035.1 Elysia marginata
TAGTAGTAGTAGTAATAGTAGTACTAGTAGTAGTAGTAGTAATAGTAGCAGTAGTCGTAGTAGTAGTAGTGGTAGTAGTAGTAGTAGTAGTAGTAGTAGTAGTAGTAGTAGTAGTAGTAGTTGTTGTTGATGATGATGGTGGTGGATGTCGTGGTGATACTGATTTTGCAACATCAGCAGTTCTAGTAATAATAATACTAGTTGCCACAGTATCAGAAACAACAGCAGAAAGTAGTGGTGGCGGTATAAAATAATGATCCTAGATGTATTTGTAACGGAGAAGAGAAAGGAGAGGACAGAGAAACAGAGAGGGACGACGAGGATCACAAATCACCAATCCTTAAAAAAAACAATTTAGAATTGGCCATGCAAACGTAAATAAGCATGTGTTGTTATTCTGTTTCCATGTTGCACGCGCGATCAGCATAGGATAATCTGGAGCGCGTGGCCTTAGGTCAACACCCATTAAGCATGTACAGTCCAGCGAATTTCCACTCACAGGTCAATTTCGAGAGAAGAAAACTTGCTGGACGCTGTGCGGCCAGGCATACCACGTGACAAGTTGTGTTATTTTTCTTGACCACAGATTTGTAGCCCGGGGGTGCTAAAAATCGGCCAAAAAAGGTTTCGGCGCTGTCATTCTCTAAGCCCGAGGTGTTTAAACAGGCCTGGAATCTACCCCAGCCAGAGGAACGAGGAATTCGCCCGGGTAGAAAAAAAGCCGTCAAGTGTGATTTGCTTTACCGTCAGTGTTGCAACAACTCTGTAAAAGATCTGTGTTTGACAAGTGTGGGCCACTTCCTACGTCATCACGGAACGTCAATATTAGTAGGTGGAGCTGCTCTGAGAGCCTCTTGCCGCCACTCTTTTGTTCGGCGAGACAAAAAAGAGACCTTGCCCCCTTCTCTTCCATCTCGAGTTAGTAAATTAGTGGCGCACACTGTACACTAACACCTCGAGGACATTGTTGCATTACGGAATCACATTCTTTTCTAGTCTTTTCAGCAGCTGTTGCTTTTGTACAAAGCCTAAAAAGACATCTTTAGTGTAGTAACGTCCAATCGGTTTCTCTCGCGTCCTTTAGCGACAGAGTCCGTGTGATCATGGCTACTCTAAATATTAGTTTTGTTGAAGCTTCAAGATCTCGTTTCGGTAGCTTTATTGGAGGCTAACTTTGTCCGACCAACACGTTCCGAGTGCAAAACCGGGGTTCAATATGTCTTCCCGGGGACATGTTAAAATACTACAACCGTAAAAGGTAACCGCGTAGTGAAAACAAAACCTTTGATCTTTCCAGAAGAGGTATCAATGCAGAAAGAAACCATATTATTATAAAAGAAAAGTTTGTAACTGTGGCAGGCCGTGAGGTAGGTTGCTAGATTTAAAGTAGGCCTAATCAACGATTTTTCGGAGCAGGTTCTAACAAAATTTATTGCTCACCTTATCTTTTTCTTTTTGAAAGCAAAAAGATACATTGAGTTTTTACATTCTTGGTTCTACAAGAGACTCTCATTCTACCGTACTTGGTTGATATAAAAAAGAATCATTGTTAATATCATTAGCAAAGAAAGTTGAGTGATCAACCTATCATCTGCATCAATCAACATTTAGGGACGCCGTCCTGGGATGTACAAATTGTCATGACTTTTCCTCCACGTGCAGGTGCCAGTAGGTTCCAAGTAATAAATACATCTTAGCCTGCCTATTGAATATGCTATTAGTGTCTAAGCAAGGCTCAAATCTCTATCGTGTGTCATTGCTGTTTTTACCCATTCACCTGTTCTAATTTTGATAATTCTAGCCAGTCTATAGAATTTATATTAATACCCTATGACCATTACGAGGCAGTAAGACATGGCAAAGAAGCGCACGGCCAGCCAAGTAGACAAAAGCTTTGAGACTGTTGATGCTCAGTTCGTTATCTCCAGTAGATACATTGTAGTAAGGGAAGTAACTCTATCCAACATGAAAATCTCTTTTCCCTTCGAAAATAAGCTATAGGCGTCCTCTTTAAAAAAAGAAGTTAATTCCCTTGACGATACCGCTAGATAAAATGTGTCAATTTGCAAATAAAAGCGTTTTGTATTTTTAATGTTGTTCTGTATCATTACTGTGATGTTCTCTTTTGTGGTATTAGCTGGTGATCCTCGCATCGCATGCAGAGGGTACATAGTGTTCTGTTCGGCCTCTAACAAAGCAATTGGAATACAGCGCCTGGGTTTAGGCCAGACCAACCCTGCCCGAGCTATAAGCTCTTCTGTCCCGGGTCCACTAGACTTCCATAGCGACAAACTAGGAAAAAAGGGCGGTGTTTATGAAAGCCATCATTAATACTAATCATCATTATCTTGGCAACTGAAAGCTTCGGCCGTTTACCTGGGTCGTTAACTAGAGGATCTGGTGCCTCCCTTTATTAGCCAGGAACATTTTGACCTGAAACTACTCCAAGTTTTCAATGAAGGATGCGGCTCTGAGGGATTTCAATCTGTTTGGCGCACTTGAGGTACAAACAGGTATAGAGAAAAGCAGGCTTAGACATTTCGAAGTTTTTTTTGTTTCCTAAGTTTGTCTATGAGCCCTGACTGAGGCAGTGACAAAAAGTCAAGGAAGTAGGGATATCCGTTAAGAGAAGGCAGTGGGAGAACTGAGGGGTGAAAAGCAGGGTCAATTCATGCAGATAGGAAGAGTATGTTGGCTTGTGTATATAAATAATGCAATTAATGTCCTCTGAAGAGGTAGGTAGATAGACAGACAGATAGACAGAAAGATAGATACATAGGTAGGTAGGTAGATAGATAGATAGATAGATTCTAGGTTTTTTATGTCATGAAATACAGTGCTCAACTTGCATAAGGAGCTCTTGTATACATTGTAAACGGCGAGAAACACAGCGCCGTACAAAAATAAGGTAGGACTAGGCTACAATGTATAGATAGATATATAGATGGATAGATAGATAGATAGGTAGATAGATTGGTAGCTTGATTGCTTTATGGAGTAACTATTCTCTGAAAATTTTTTTTACGGAAACAAGCGTATTTCCTGAGAATCACACTCCTGTAATTCGTAGGTCTGTTTGCCGTCCTTTTTTCTGATATTTAAGAAATTTAAAAATAAGCGAGTAAAACCTTAATGCCTATCCTTTTCCCTTTTTCTCTTTGGGGGACATTAAACAACGGAGCCCCACAATTCCTCTGAGTGGCCAGCAAAGGAAGCAGCGGCGAGCCTTGGCCGGGAAAAGGGCCGTAAAAGAGCCCAGAGAAAGGAACAATGGCGTCCAAATATGGCTGCCTGTCACAGTCGATTTCACCTCGAGATAATCTGCGGCGAGCACTTTGTTGGGAAAAATAGGAGCTTTGTTGGAGAGGCTCAACAGCAAAAAGATGCCTTTGATACAACAGTGTGCCGCTTTAGATCCGGCCCGTTGGGCAGTGGAGGGGATCCACGGAGTAAACACAATCAGTGGATGAGGAGCTAGCGATGTGCCTGGGAAAAGAGGATGGGGTTGATGGGTATGAGTATCCAAGTCAGGACTGGTACTATGATGCTAACAAGGGTTCAAATCGCGGTTGGAAGGAGCGCCGCTATCCTGTTTCAAACAGTGTTTATGGAATCCAATACATATGCATATGCATACATGTATAAAACAGAAGTATCCGGCTTTCTGAAAATGGGGAAAACAATATCTCTCAAAGAAATAATGTCAAGACTTCTAATGCTCTTTTAAAAACTTTATAAAACCTTCATATCAAACAATTGACAAATCATCTTGTCCTCTCGCTGGTGTACAATGAGCAAGCAATAAACTTTTAGTTAGAGAAAATACATTGTTCGGTAGAATTTTCAATGATATTTAGTTCCCAAAATCGTATTTGAAGAGCTTTCCTTCTAATTCAAAATCTACCTCAAACTCATTCAGCCTTTGGTATGTGTACAGGCAGTATTGGCATCAGGTTGAAGGAGGTACACTGGGGCCAATGAAAGCCTTTCACTTTACAGCCATAATCCGTGTAATAAGTAGGCTTAGCTCAGTCTGGCCCACTTCCTAGAGTGCGATGACCCTTTTTTTACAACAATACATCCTGAAAAAAAGGAACTGAGATAAATCTCTTCATTTCTTTACAGAACAATGAATAGACTGGTGGCAGAGATTTGCTAAAGATTTTTATATTTTGTACAATCTTCATTCTAACAAAAGATTTTCTTCACGTCTTTGAACGATTTCGATGGGTTATGTACAATATTTACAAGCTAAAATGTGAGTAAGGAATAAAAGCTGTACTTCTGGAAGTTTGGAGATTATCTTTTATATAATAATTAGGTTAGAGGAGGCATGTGGTAGATAATTACATTTTTACTTTCAACTCAAACGAACTTATTGACTCCTACCCCCTTTTGTCAGGCTGGTTCTTTTAATGATTGAAATATTATAAAGGTATGAAATTAGCAGTGGAGAGAAGTAGGCTCTTTAGTGGAAATGCCCGAAATGTCTGCCTTTAGTATGACCCGAACTTTCGACTTATAGACGCTTCGGCACCCACCGCCTTGCCAATTAGAGAAACATAGCTTAAACCATGTCGCCACTACGCCCCTTGGTTCTTTTAATCTCTGTTTAACTCCCTCTCTAATTTTTATATCTTTCTTTAGATACCTTTCTTTAAACTTATACACACAATTATTACACTTTATTTAAAACTCTCTTACACAATTTGTACAGAAATTTCTCTAACTTTCAATCTATTAGCCCCATACAATGCCAAATCTATCTCTTTTTTTTTTCTGCCACTCATTCTGCTGTCGCAGACTTTCACTTGTTCACACTACTGGTATCATGCTTTTAGAGGGAGAGAGCTTCAAAGAACATCGAATGCACAGTCTAATTTTAAAGGTTTGATTTACTTACTCATCACGTTTTGTCATCTTTCTTCCGGTGTTTTCCTTTTTTAATCACATGCCTGTTAAAGACATTCGTTGTTCTTAATTTTGTTTGTTTTAAGTTGTTGCGTTTCAAAATGCTTGCATAACTTATTGCGACCTAAAACAAAAGAAAAAAAACTTACTTGACTGTACTTACTAAAATATGAAAATGTTGGTAAACAATGATGTCTAGCGTATTTTTTTTTTATACAAAATCGAAAATTCTAGATCTAGATCTTCTTAAGGCTCTTTAAATTCCGTTACAGACCTAGCTCTCTAGTTTCTTTTTTTCCATCATACGAGAGCTCCTAAAACTGCATTTCTCCCCATCCTGCCTCAGCCCACAATCCTCAATCCTGACCGTCGTGTCCACCCAACCCTTGACCCTTGAACCTTGACCGCAGTCGCATCTCACCTCTCACCCGCTCGCCTTTCTTCTGCAGCCCATAGTCGTTAGTCTCCACTTGAGTGGGGATTGTGCCAGCGACAAAGCGCTCACAATTTGTCAAATTAACTTTGAATTTTACTTTTGTGCCAGGGAAGTTTTAATTATGGCCGTTGGATGAATAGGGAACATGCATTCGCGGCAAGTTGAAAAGGTGAGTCGGTAACCTGGAGACATTGAGATAGTGGACTAACCGTGAAGTGCCTCACAACGAGCCATTGCTCGGAGTAAACTGAGAAGGAGGGGTGGAAGGAGGTTGTTGGTACTACAAAATTCTAGTAAAGTTTTAGTATCTGAAAGGTAAAAAAAAGGATGAGTTAAAGACGAATGCTTCTAGCGGAATCCAACGAGACCTGACTACGGACCCGTAAGCTCTTTAAAGTTTAGTTAATGAGACTGTGAAGTCGTAGAGTTTTCCAAGAGATACACGATGGGGCCATTAGTCTCTAGAGAAAGGGAGCAGTTGATGAAGGTCGGTAACCTTAAAATCTTGATCAGGCGCAGAATTAGACCGGAGCCGGAAGTGCTCCGCTAAACAAGCTTCCTCTCTCTTTCTCTCTCTCTTTTGCTCGGTTGAACAGAGTAACCGTTCGTAGTTCTAGGTCTCGCAAAGATTGGGAAGTTTCTATAATAGGTTTTCTTAACTTCAGTCTCGCGCAAAGTAAGTAGTTTATAAATCTATAGAAACTCAGCAAAAAACCTTACTTTATTTCCAGTGCCTTCATTTCTCTCGTTGTCCTTTTTTTGTCTTTCTCTCATTCGGTCTCTATCTGACTGACTGGCCTCTCCTCTCAATCTCTCTCACTCACTCACTTTCTATTTATCATTTTCTTTCCGTCTCGTCTGCATCTTCCTTTTTCTCTATTCTCTCTAATTTCTGTGTTTCTTTAGAGCCACCATTCTTTCTTGCCTCTTTCCTTATTTTCACTCCCCTTTTGTGTCACCTTTTTTGAACTCTAGCTTTCAATTTGGCTGATATGAGTAAGGGGAATTAATGTTATTGTGAGAAAATTACTTCCGGTTTATCAATATATCGTTGGTCCTATAAACCCGATCCTACCACTCCAAAATTTCTCTACCGCCAAACATTAAAAAAAATCATGCATGTATGCCTCAAACAGTCAAACCGTGCATTGTAATAGCATGAACAATGTCATAATCTTCTCCTCGACATGCGTATAACTTTTCCGTTTCTTGGTTACCCGCTATAATGTGTGCACAGATTTTTATGCATCCACACCATCACCAAATAACTCATTCAAGGGTACCGTGGGACACATTGCTGCCAAGAGAAGAGAGTGAGGTAGAGGGGGCCAGTGACAACCTACTGTGTCGTGCCTGGAGTTGGAGATAAAGCCAAGCAGAGCGAGACAATGGCATGAGACTTGAACAGTTGGTTGGGACATGACCCCCTGAACAAGCGGGGTCAAGTGAGCAGCATTGTCCTGTTGCAGTCGGCCGCTAATGATGGACATTTGGAGGTTGGGAGCATCCCTGCTGGGGTGTGGGCCAACATGATAGAGTGATAGAGGCGGTTTGGTCAAGATTCTATGTAGCGGTCATCGTAGTGTGTTTATAGAGAAATACCTTAGGATACATCATAGTTTGAAACCCAGCGCTGCGGTTAATCAAAGATTTTATTTGCTGGAAGACAGTTTAATATCTTACCATATAAGGGCTTGATTGAGCGCAATTAAACGGTTTTGGCACTGCAAGTTTTGGTTTAATAAAATTAATATCAAACTTCGTTTTAAATAAAATTAATATCAAACATTGTTCAAGATGTTCTCAAAAGGAGGTGAGAGAGGTTTACGATTAAAACGACAAGCATAGAATCAAAACGCCTCGCAAAAATTCTATGTTTACAACCTTACCGGGAAAGCATGACGTGTTGAAATAGCCCACGGTTTTTGTAAATGTGGACGGATATGAACAGAACAGTTACCGTTAAACGTCAAAGACGATTATGAACTGCAAAACTGAATTGAAAAATAAAATACATAGAATATGCGTTTCTTTTAAAATATAATAACAGACTTAGTCATTGTAAAAGTTGCTGATAACTCTAAAGCTCTAAGTTTCTCTAAATCTCTAAATTTTATGCCACGTAAATCCACATTAAAAACATTATCAATCATAAATGCGTTCTCAGTATACCAAAGAGACTGATTAAAATAGTATATGATTGATACAAAGACAAAAAAATGTTCATTTATTTATTAGTTTCAAAATTTTGAATGCACATTTC
This sequence comes from Elysia marginata, assembly GCA_019649035.1. Taxonomy (NCBI): domain Eukaryota; kingdom Metazoa; phylum Mollusca; class Gastropoda; family Plakobranchidae; genus Elysia; species Elysia marginata. Next base: position 361,400 of record BMAT01010914.1, read on the forward strand.
TGAAATAAAGTAATAAAGGACTTTCGTCCTATAATTTATCCTTATCGGGACTGAATTAGAAATGTAATGGTTTGGGAAAATTTATAAAACTTGTTTGCAGTTTAAAATGACAGCCTTCTAGTATCTACGTCGTGTCGAGAATGCTGCGCTTAAAAAATTAAACTTGAACACTAAACAGACATGCAAATTCTATCACACGAACAGGTGGGTTGGGTAAGTCATTATTTCAAAAGATTTTAGTCTGACCCGTCCCGGAAGTATTAACGAAGCAACAATAACCGGAAGGAGAATATTCACCGGTTTCCATGCATTCCCACAATGCACTATCAGTTACCAGTGTCCTGCTGCATTTTCCGGGAAACCCCGACAAACTGGAGGGAACTGGACACCCCAGAATGCACCGGAAATTGAATTTAATGTACAATGTCATGATAGGTGAGATGCAGCAGGCCTTGCGGTATCCCCATTGTGCTGTGGGGCTATTAAACTAACCCATCGACGTTCGCACATTTATTAAATCTGGCGATAAGTTTTAAAGGCTAGACTTCCGTACGGACTTTTCTTAGCTTAGCGCTCTAATGTTGCATGTATCCTAAATTGAGTGGAATCATGCACGTCCGTGTTTAAAAAAAAAGAATTGTTGTGGTGCTGGTGATGGGAATTCTCTGGTGGTTTGTTTGGCTTGCTTTTCAACCGACGTTTTAAGATAAATATAGTTATACTGCCTGTTTAGTGTACCTAATTTTGTAGCTGGTGGTAGGAATATTCCATATTCAGGTTCCACGACTTTTTTTCGTTTAAGGTTGTAAAATTTATAATAATAAGTTTAGTGAGTATTTATGATTATGAACACAATACAATGTCTAAAAATAATATGCATGTGTGAGAATATATGTATGTTGAATGTTTAACGAAACTGTATTTACATACAAAAAATGCCGTCCAAAACAAAATCCTCACAGAGACAAATAAAGAAAAAGTATCGCATCTTGTATAGCCTATATCATTGGACAGTCATGGATAGTTTGACAAAAAAAATAAAGAAAAATAAAGACTTTAGAGACATGGATTACAATAAGCCTAGGGCTTTCACCTATAAAACCAAGCAGAAAAATCTCAAGTTGTAACTAGGTGTGGCTATTAATTTTTCTTGGTGTTAAGTTTTCTTCTTCCTTACTACGACAATGTACTGAAAAAATAATATGTATTTTTTATGTAACATAATAATAGATTCAGCGCTAACAGTAAGTGAAGTATGTTGCATCAATCACTATTACCCGTACTTTTATTTGAATCAATGTGACCATTGCCAACGCTCTGTCCAATTGTAAAATATTAAATCTTTCTTTTTCGTCTCATACTTAAGTGATATTTTTAAACTGCTGACCAAGTGTATAATGGTTTTTTAAAGCACATGGTTTAATGTTAGGGAGGTCATTGTTATAATTGGAGGGAATTACGGCGTATTAAACGAGTGGTTTTTATACAAACCTCAGATCGTGTTTCCAGCTAATGTAGTTACTATGTGTTCTCACTGTGATCTTCATCACACGCGTTGTTTTCGTTATGTCACGAATCTCTTTCCTCCACGATGTTGTTACAAACATCATAGTTACAATTAAAGGAAAAAAATATATTTTCTGAACCGTATTTTTCTAAAGGCTTTACATAACTGCAAAGAAGAATAGGGTCACAACTAGACGCTTCTAAATGAATGAGCAGACAGGCGCGAAAAAAAAGTGTCACAAACAAAAAGATTAGCGCGAAAAAAAAAAAAGAACGTAATATACTATAAAAAGTTGAATATAGCAAAAGAGATAGCCTAGTAGGCTAAAAGTTGACTAGAGAATTATATAAAAGTATAATGCAGGCCCAAGCAAGATCATTATGTGACTCAAGAGTTATTAGTTTTTTCATAAAACAACCTGCATATAAAATCTTTATCAACAAAGGAACTCATTCTTTGCAGTAGGCTACGCCAAGTTTTTGTGCATGTAACCTTAATACTACACTGCACATATCGTTAAGCTCACAACGCCCTTAGTATCACCTTTGGGTATCTAAAGGAACTGAAGTTCACGACAGGCTACCTCTAGCCACGGCATCTGAAATTAATTATTTCGCCATGGTACCGGTCAACTAGAGTCAGGCAAATATTTGAGCTTGACCACCAGCCGCCGACCTGGGCGGTTTGTTTAACTTTATTCGTTCTTTTTGATAAACACAATTCAGAAAACCAAAGGCTCTCCGTCACCAAGACCAAATGTAAATACTTTATCCAATATTCTTCTTTATATCTGTGTCTCATTTTCTCATGTGTGTGTCTTCAGATGTAGGCCAGTCTTTCTGGCTGCCTCTAGTTTTCATTCAGTTTTGTGTAGGCGTATATGACTCTGCTTTTATCTTCTCTCGCTTCCTCTCCCTTCCCTTAACCGTTTCTTAGATTTTTCTATTAGTTTCTTTTAATAATTATTTATCTTATATAAGTATCAATTGAATGGCAAATCGCAATGTAATTATTCTGGAATTTGTGGTCGAGCGTAAACGGTTTCTGCTCTAGAATGAAAAGAAAATGAAAATTAGAAGGAAAAAAAATAGTCAGTTTGTGTTGACTTTTTATCACGGGTATTTTGAAAATTGGGTCTCTACTCTAAGTCTAGCCTCCATAAAAGCTTTGATGGACATGGGTATTTTAATACTCGTTTAAAAGATGCCCTCGGGTTGCAGTTAGACCTAAGTCAACATTCTACAGGGCCAATGGTTTCATCCCGTTGCAAGAAAGGCTTTTACCTTCAAGTTAATCAACCAGAAAATAGTATGTTCTCCTAAGGGTTTATAATACGGTGACATTCACTGCTTTCTCCAGCGTGGGAATTTTTTTAAATTCTCAACTTCTTAAGGCAGGTCCATCTTCTCCGACTCTTAGGATGAGACAACTGTACAGAGAAGTATGTAAAGAATGTCGTAGGAAAAATGGATACAAGCAGGAAAAAGAAAGAAATGAAATCATGGAGCGGCAGTCCAAGAACAAAAAGAAATCTTAATTTTTGGTTTTATTTATAGCGTCGTGGAAATGAAATTCGAAAAAAAAATATTCTGAATGCAATAATTATGGAAGTTTCTTGATATGAAGCCTTATCCTTTGTCTTTTGTTTGAATTTTTAGGGATATATGATGAAAGCACACAGCTCCTCATAATTCTAAACAAATTAATTATTACCTATGAAAAATGCCAACTTATTAACCCAGGTAAAACTAGACACATTCATTTGCCACCATAGTCAAAGACAAGCTTGAACTTAAAGAAAGTTGGCGAATCAAAGGCATCGCTGACTTAAAACCATTTGTTCGACAAAGCTATTGGGAGCCACAAAGAAAGAAGAATTTTTTGACGAGAAGAGAGAGATCTAAAAGAGAGAGAGAGAGAGAGAGAGAGAGAGAGAGAAAGAAAGAAAGGAGTACCAAACGGGTAACCATCGAAGCATAGAGAAGAAATTAAAACAGAGTTATGGACCTTCAATCCACT
>BMAT01010914.1:371360-382937 GCA_019649035.1 Elysia marginata
TAACCTGTAAGCACCAAGGGACGGTACTCTCATCATTTCCTCACTCTATCCCTCGAGTGAAACATCTCTACTTAAATTATCTCTGGTAACCCTGCATAAATGTGCAAATTCTGTGGCTCACGGGGAACAACTGTCTAATTAAAAACAAAGTTATTTATGGTAAATCTGCATTACTTCCCTTTATCAAAACTGCTCTAAGCCCAAAGTGTTCAAACCTATCATCTACTTGGGATCTATAAAGCATAGCTAATAAAGAATTTTAGTTAATTATTTTGTTGATTATATTTTTAAATTTAGACAGCTCAAGTTGCAACTGTATTGAAATAAAATCACTGTTACGGGTTCATCAGTCATAAATTGGTCATAACTTGCATTCTAGTGTGACAGGAGTTTTCTGCCCTTATTTTGACCTCCTTAGACAGTCAAGCCAGTATGTAAGTAATAATAATAGTTGGGTGCAAAAGCCTGAGGGGGCTTTTTTTTCAGAACAAGTCTTTTACGAAATATCACACACAGCTACATAAAAAGTGAAATTGGCTCGGCAAGACGACTTATGAAAAGACTGGAGTGTTTAGTTCCTCAACCTTGCCTTACTGGCTCTATGCAGTGGAATATCGCATCAGTATGCTAGAGTGACATGCTGTTTTTACTGCCGTTCCTTTTTTGTTCAGATGATAATCATTATGGCCTGCATATCATCATGTATTGAAAAGCTCTTTGAGCATTTTAGTGAATTAAGTGTTAAAGCCAACTTATTCACTTTATACCTTCAAGTTACCGTTATAAAAAACAACTAATGAGACTTCTCACAAATAACTATTGAAGTTTTTCTAAATTCTAACGCTATCAACAAAACAATAGAGTCTGGGTAAACACACAATACTCTAGGTAAACACATATTCCAACAATTGGGAAATAACTACAGTGGAATCATGATAAAGTCAACACCTCGGGACCGAAAACTGTGTTGAGTTTAAGATAGAGTTGACTTTAAACATAAAAAATATAAAGAAATACAAAATGGGACTGCCAAACAGAGTTGACTTTAAGCAAGATTTGACTTTAAGTGGATTCTACTGTATCAGGAAGTAAAAGTCTGGTCAGGCTTTTTCTCTAAGCCTGTATAACTATCTTGCCTTTAAACTAAGGTTGGTTGGTTGTTTGAATTTTAACGTCTCTTTCCAACTACAAGGTTATATCAGAGACGGCGCTGGGGACAATTGAAAGCGTACTGCCACACTATGATATAAGGAGTGCTTGCATACACCACACCCAGACACATTATCCGGGCCAACCAGACTTAGAACTAAGTCCATAATGCCAGACACAAGGCGGATCAGCTGCTAATACCAATCTAAAAGTCCTTGGTTTGACTCGGCAGGAGATCCAACCACGCAACTCCCAATCTATGAGCGAGTGTCTTACTGTGCTAGTCCTTATACATTATTGTCTCCACAGATGACAAAAAAAAATCAAGTTACTTGTAAACCAGCTTAAGCATAGTTGACTGTAGTGCAGGAAACAATTATGCACATGTAGTATACATGTGTAATTTACAAAGACTTACAGGCCAAAAGATTGCAAAGAAACAAAGATATTGAAACTTTTTTATCCACTTTATTTTCCATTCTTCAATTCTCGCAAGAATAAGCAAAAAATTTGCAAGGCACAATAAATATTATAAATAAGTCCATATTTCAGCCAAAAGTTTTCATATAGTTCGGTAATTGCCTAGTAAAACCAAACTCGCACATGACAACAAACAACAAACACTGTTACAAAACTAGCACATGATAGCAATTGTAAAATAAATTAATATTATAGTTTCATACACAAATGTCAACAAAATTTGGTGCATTTTCATTTTCAGTGGAGATTATTATTACAATTACATAAATCACCATGGCTAACTTCTAGTACACACCTTGCTCGTTTTATTGAACTAATTTTGAAATATAACTGATTCTCAGACAGCAATTTTAACTTAAATTTCCCATCTTGCCTAAGGAAGAGGTGTTCAGCTAATAAGTTTTGGAACAGCTACATGCAATGCCTGGTTAACTTAGAAGATAACCTAGATGAGCTATTGTTCTTTACAGTAAATCCTTTTGAGACGAACATTTGAGATAACTGGAAAGGACAAAGTCTTTGAAAACAAACACTTCTCACAAACTCAAGGACATACTGTGAAAACCTCCAAAATCAAAGCCTGAAAACATGACTTTCTAATTATTTCAAGTTTTACAAACTGTGTGAGTTTTCTTTTTCTCTTGGGCTTTGTCAGATTTTAACCCTTAATTAGAAGTTGATGTGGTTCATTTCTCTTAAATCATAGCGTATATTGAGGCCTATAGAAGATTGTCCTTCCATTTCCTAGCAGTTACGTTTGTCAAAAGCATGTTTAAAAGCAATCACTGAGCAGAGGTACAGTCCCAAAACCCACATAGATGCGCCTTTGGCCCACAGCATTACTGTGTGTATGGAAAGGTTAGGTGAAAACGAAAACTTTCTAATCTGCTTATACTAATAGCAAGGCAGGAAATAGTCAAGTTCAATATTGACTATAAACCTTATTTCTTGGGTATACTTCAAATCCTTTTCATTCAAAGTTTTTGTCCATTCCCAAGAGATACTAACTATGAGATTTCCTGTTTATACTGAAATTTTAATACAAAGATATCAACAAGGATATTTAGAGTTTAACCCAAGATTTAACTTATTAATCCCACATGAAAGTTTATGTTCTTAGGGCGAGTTGAGAAAACCAAAACTCATTTTGCTCGCTCTATCTCACTGATCAAGTAAGAATCTACTTGGCTCATGATTTCAAGGTGGCAACTTTTTAAATATGTAATGCCATTGGTGTAGGGCTATTTTGTAACCACACCAATAAAAACAAAGAATATCCCCTAAGCAACATAAACTAATTGTAGCAATAGAGTTCAACAAGAGCTGTACAAAAAAAAACATGAAAAGAACAACAGAGCATAAGACTATTTTTTTTTCTATCTCTAGATCACCGCAAAGTTTTTTAAAAGAATCGTTTGCAGGATGCTTTCTTAAAATGCTTATACACATATATATATGTATATATATGCCTTACAATCAGTCAAAATGTCAAAATGAGTCTCAAGTTGAAATTCGAAGATGGTCAGATATTTATTTCATAGAAAAGCTTATTTTCACTACTTTCAAAGAGAGCACCTAAAAAAGCTCTATCATGCTTTTGAATGAAGTTATAGTCGTTTGAAGTCGGCCAAATTAGGACTTGTGAAATTTAAGAAAAGTGAGAAAATCACATTTAAAGTTTAGACGACTATAAAAGTGCTGAGGTGTAAAAACTGTTTAGAAAAAAGTTTGAGCATCAATATCTAAAGAAAGAAAAAATTTGACTACTTCTGAGTGAAAATCCTAAACTCTGAAAGCCTATATATCTTGAAACTAAGCCATTCGACTTACGACTCATTTGGACAAAATGCGAGGCATGTGTGAGCAAGACTATACTGTGTATCAAAAGCAGTCTTTTAGAAAAGGAAATGGGACAAAGGATTAGGGGTTTAAGTCACAGGCAGATTACATAAGGCAAGTTGTAATCTACAAACAATGAAGTCGCAAATCTTCACATGTCCCTACAAATTATTGCTGAGCTTGTCAATATCACTTGAAAGCAAATTTCCAGTTCCACAACCTCACAATAAATATTGCTTTGAATTACATTATATCTTAATAACAACCACAGGTGAATTTAGTTTTCCCCAAAAAGGCTTCGCCAAAATGCCCTTCTTCAAACCCCAAGAAGTATATTTCTAAAACAAATTCACAAAAACGATTATCTCTAAGGCAAAAAGATTTACTGGCAAAAGAAAGAAAATAAGAGGGAGCGACGGAAAAATGTGTGATTGTAAATTAAGTCCAATGTATTCCTTTTGTCAAAAGGTATGGTCTACAGTAAAAACTAAAAGGGTATAAAAGAATTTTTTTTTCATTTATTCTTTCAAACAAAGGCCCAAAACCATTGGTTGCAAATCAAAGCAAATCATTTGCAAGAAATCCCTCCACTGAAAAAAAAAGATACATCCTAAAAAAATATCAACAGCTTAAACCTTGCGAAAATGTAATACCGCCTAAACTCTGACAAGGCAGTATCAGTCATAATTTCACACCCCTTAAGACTCAATGCTGTTGTGTTGGGACATATTCAACAAAAAACTTGACGTTTGAATGATTAGTTCCAACAAAGGTAAATCATTCCAATCCAACACAGGGCTACAATAATAAAAACTGCTATACTGACAAAGTTATGCATGATCATAATTTATCTTAAACAAAGGCATCAATTCAATTGAGTTTCCAGAATACTCCGACACAAATATAGGTTCTCGTTTTTCTATTTCTCCTTTATTGAAAACAAACGATATTAAAACATTTTTTGATGGAAGTTGATAAGAGATCTTCAGTCCAGACATTTACAAAACTTATTCAATCTTGTCTCACAACCATGCTAAATTACATGTGAGACAACAAGGAGAACCACAGCACAAGGGCCACTCCATGCAGAGAATCAATCTTTTTCAAAAATGTATGTTGCTCCAAACACATTTGACTTTTTTAGTTTTAATCACCAAAGGAAAGTATTTAAGTCTATGGTGTAAGTTTAAAAAAGTTGTGATATTACAATTCTAGATTCTGTCCATCTAATAAAAGATGCTTTGTTTCAAAATTAATTTGAATTGTTAAAAAACATAATTGACTTGGAAATTTAAAGCAATCTATCTCAGAACAAGTCTAAGCAACCTGCACATGAGTTTCTCTGGAAGCCACACAAATATCAATATTTTTTAAAGGAAAAAAAAACATTAAACGTCAGTCTTTCTTCCATTTTTAGCGGCAAAGAGAATAAAAGCCTTTTCAGAACAGTAAGGTAATTCCATGTAACCTTCAGCAGGTTAAAAGCTTAAAAGAATGCTTCATCATGACCCTTATCAATGTGAAAACTTCAACATCTGATTCCTTGGAATTGTTGGCAAGACATTTTGTACATATCTAGTCATCACCAGAAAAGACCAGATAAGTTTTATTTATAATATATATAGTATTTACAAACTTTAAAAAAGTATTCCACAGAGTCATGACAACCAGAAGTTCCTCAAAATCTCAGACCCTTTAGAAGGATTTCCACAAGTGTCTATGCCTATTGTTGATCACAATCTGTCTTTTCCATCCTTATCATCGTCATCTTCCTCTGATGGCATCACCATGGAAATGTGATTACTGCCAGAGCTTGTGGCCGGCCATGAAACATTATATGACACCTGAAGTTTGAAAAAAGAGAAAGCAATTTAAGAGTAGAAATAAGGACTGAAAAAGAGATATGAAATTTAAGTTTATACTAAGTTGACAAAAAAAAAAATAGAAATTCAATTTAAGTTTTTTATGTCAACCTTGGCTTAACCCATTACTTTACATTTGTAATTTACCAGGAGTATTCTCAAAATCATGTTTATAAGTATATTAAGAGTCAAAGGGACAAAACTCATATTTTTGTATCATCTATGGTAAAATTTGCTTATAATGACATGCTTTCGGAGATTGATATAACGTCAAAATACAATAATGTTGATAAATGAAATACAAAGACAAAAGGCTGAAAAATGAAGAGAAGTCAAGAACGGAGACACCGTGAAATTACTAACACCTAATTATTTCCCTTGTTTTGTTTTTAACGGGAGACATTACCCATTTAGGGTTGTTTTGTTGTTAGTTTATCTTTTTTAGTTAAAGTAATTATATCAATAAGACCATAACATTTTGTACTTTTTGTTTTTGATGTCGTTTTTGCAAATTACTTGAAAGGTCATAAGGCAAAGAAGGCCGGGAAAAAGAACTGATATCATAATAGAAATTGATAAGTAAGGATGTAGAGGAAACAATTCTGTCACATATCTTAATGTCTATGTAGGGATTGTCAATATAAGAGGATTATACTTTACGTCCTAATAAAGACTACCAGCATGATATGACTTTAAAATAGTAAAAGCAGTTCATCACATTGTGCAGAATCAATTTAATCTTCATCGATATGCAACATGATGCCAACATAAAAAAATAACTAAATTAAAAACGTAGATATGTCTTGTGACTAGGGTGACTGAGTTGGAAGTCAGAAATTATTATTTAAGAAAATGCCCTTTAAAAAACTACTTTACCTTCTTTTTCTCTAAATTCTAAATAAAAAGACTAGTAATATCTTTCCACAGAAATCTGATAGTTTAATGACATTTTGTGTTTCAAAGGTCCGAAAAATGCATTTCTCAAACAAGTGATGCCTTAGAATCTCAAACATGCAACATCTGACTCATTCACGCTGGTCGCAAGACATATAGACTTTGTTGTCAATCTCTTCACATTGTCTTCTTCAGTTATAGGATACATTCATAATGAACAGACAAAATAAGTGATTACCCTCAAAATAGTGAAGGCTATATAATAGGGTAAAAAATCTTAAATGTGGTACTTCTAAAGATCTAGAAACAAGAGGTTTGTATTGCCAATGCTGCAAGATATCAGTGTAACATAAGGACGCGTGTAAACTAAACAAGCAACTTATAGCAAAAAGAAAACAAAACTTTGGTTGCTAAATTTGTGTTGAAAATAGAGCTTCAATTCATCATTCCATTTCTGTAAAGGGATGCCTCTCAATGACGAGTAGAAAAAGCAAAAATTTGAAAAGAAGTTTTGTCTTAAATAGAGATTCTTGCAAAAATGGTTTGTTTTAAATGGTTTTTTATTAATATATCTCCTTCATTTTCAAGACGTCCTTTATAATCTTGAATCTCATCTAATCTACACCTGATTCTCAAGCAATTAAGGAAACTGGTTTTCCGTGCATTGAATAACAAGGGAGTTACACTAATTGTTTTTAGTTTTAAGATGTTGTTAGCAAAATAAGAAGCCTCTAATTGAAATGAATCTTTGCAAATATTTTATCCAATGATATTGTTTGTAAGGTGTAATAATGAACATGGTCTATTTTTACCTCAGATTTTATAATTGAAATAAAAATTTTTAGCACATCAAGTTTAACCTTCTTTGCATGAAATAAGCATGGACATTCACAAACATTGCTAGAGGTATATCATAAGTTTCAAGATTCAGCTCTGTGTAGGGACGTTGTAATTCAATATAAGACAGTTTTCTGTTGTTGCTATGCACCTTGTGATACTGAAAACATGAGCAGCACCAAGATAAAACTATATAGCCTTCAGCCTAGGATCTTTAACATAATTCAAGTATTTTATTTTACATATTTCTAATTTATTTGATCCATTATACAGTCCTACAAGATTACCTTATCATCTGAGATGACTGTGGCATTCTCCATTTTCTGGTCCAACTCTGCTCTCGCCTGAACCAAGGCCTGCTGCACTGCTATATCCCTCTGAGCTCGTTCTTCCATCATAACCCGTGACAAGTTCATTGATGCCTCAATTCGAGTGGCATTCACAGCCTGTGCGATGAGTTAAAAAGATTATGAAATTATGTTCACATAGACAAGAGGAAAATGAAGTTGGCCAGATAAATATTTTCCCTAAAATTTAGAAAGACACCACAGCTGTCAATCAATTTGTAATGCCATTTTTTCAGTTCTGTGTTTTCCAATTAAATATTTGAGTTGAACTAAATAGCCTGAGGTGAGCAAAAAGAGCAGAGTGAAACCATTTGACTGGAATGCAAAATGATTTTGGAAAAAAAAAATGAGCCGAGAATTGAAAATCGCACATGAAATAAATGTCAGACACACAAATTGTCAAATAGTCAGTCTTGTTTTGATGAAGAATAGTACTTGCAATTTGAAATGTACACACAGCCAAAAAATATTACCAATTGAAACAAAAGAATACAGCCAAGAAAACCAGAGTATTGGCATTACTACACTTAAAGTTAACTTCTAAAATATAAAGAAGCAGACATTTTTTAATGAGAAAATAACTAGTGTAACCTTATAATGATAAACTTGTCATGTAAAAAAAAAAGAATAAAAAACCATTAATTACATTTCTCTTGCAACCAGTCCAAATGAGTCTTAAGTTGAAATTGGAAAGCAGTCAGATATTGATATCAAGGAAAAGCTTATTTTTTCTGCTTTTAAATGGAACAAACAGAAAAGCTCTATCATAGCTCTGTATGAAGTTATAGCCTTTTGAAGTCAGCAGGGTTAGGACTTGTGAAATTTCATAAAGGGGAGAAAGCAGCATTTAAAATTTATAATATAAAGGTATTGAGGGTTCAGCAACCATATCAATTGAAATTAACACCTGAAAAAAGAAATTTGAACATCTATTGGGTGTAAAAACTGGAAATGGTTTGTTTTAGTGTCAATATCTAAAATAAGAAAAATTCTGACGTCTGAACACCCACAAAACTTTAAAAGCCTATATCTCCAAACCAAGCCTTTCGACTTACGACTCAATTGGACAGAATGCGAAACATTTAGTTCCAACAAAGGTGGCTATCTTTTTAGATTAAAAAAACAAAAAACGAAGATAAACAGTTATGAAAAACGATGTTTACTTCTTGTTTCTCTTTCTCTAGCTGAACTCGCTGTTGCTGAAGAGCGGACTCCTTTGCCACCAGACCCTGCTGCCTGACCTGGTCGATCATGATCTTGAGCTGCTGGGCTTGCTGGAGCAGATTGTTGGCCATCTGAGCACAATGATAAAATAAACATCAGTCTACTAGGTTCACAATGCAGAAATAAGATACAAGCTGTTGTTCCAGAAATAAGACACAAGTCATTGCATCGCATAATTTTTGGGCTTGTGGTTGGTTATTTGTAACAAACTTATTAGAATATGAAGTTAAGTTGTAATCTTTATTTACATATTTTATAATCCGACTTTTTGACTTGAAATAGTATCAAAGACTAACGGATTATACAACAAGAGACACGAATAGTTAGGCCGCGCAAAAAGATGATAGCTGTTCAGGACAACTGGCTAAACATCAATTAAGTGAGGCATGGTACAGGATGGGTACTTGGTTACACTTAAATTCACAAAGAAAATGTGTCAAAGGCTCAGTCAAGGATATCATAATTAAATGTAACACAAGCAGTTTCCATACTAAAAGCATGAAAATTTATACAAGGCTGTAGAAGAATTCTGCCTGACATTTGTACTAAACATGTACATAATAGTTGTTATTTCTTTTTTCTACAAAAGTATAACATTTATTAACAGCATTCTATCATCACTATTATCCCAATCTTATTTTCATAGAACCCTTTCCTTACATACGTTAAAAGTTAAAAAGTGTTTAATTTTCTCTATGATAAAATGATCTTTCCAAGTCATCTGAGTTTAAATTTTTTGTTTACATTACTGATTTGTTAGATAAGCGTTCATAAATCTAAACTTGGAATATTTTCAACTTTGGCGACTCTTCAATTTGCAAACATTCCTGCTTTTGGGCTGAAGAAAAATGCAGTCCAAAAATTAGATAAGCTGTAAAAATGTGAAAACTTACATTCCTGACAATGGTTTCAAAATCTGAAGATATGCTATTTGCTTAGTTATTGTATTTCATTTTCAAAGCATGATACACTTCAAGACTTGGTATATTTGTTTTACAGAGTCAGGTTGCAATGACTTCAAACAATTTCATACTGTCTCATGCTGTGAGAAATATATGCATTGTTCTAAGTACCAACAACTATGAAAATTACCACCCTTAAGTATATTAAGAGGGTTATCAATAATCTGCCTCTGTGTTCCACAGTTTGCTTCTTCTTTTGTAAATAATGGAAAACATTTATTGATTTTAATTTAACACGTAACTACAAAGCTACCTTGACCAGATATCTTGGAAAACTTTTAAAATACAAATAAAAACTATTGAAAGTACTGAAACATATCAAAAAGTTACAATGAATGTTATAATGTTAAAATGTTATAATTTCAAACTAAAAAAAAAAAAGCAAGTCTCAGGAATATAAAAAAAAATTACTAACCTCCTCCAACTGCCACCAATTTTTCTGCTCCATGACTTCCACAGCTGACAAAGGAACAGCACTTTTCTGACCATTTTGTGCCTGGGCTAAAGAAATTGGTGTCATCACAACTGCGTCTGTAATAAAGAGATTTTAAAATTTGGCTTCTGTTCGAATGCTTACAGTTACATGTGATAAATGCACAACACAATGGTCTTAATACTCCTAACAAACGAAAGCAACGGAAATTCTATGAGAAAATCATATCCTGGTGTACATGGGGGCGCCACCTTTTCAACATTCCTAAAAATTTTTTAGTTTTTGGTCAATTTTAACTTTTGAGTGGCCATGAAGTCCAGGACTCTATCAACTATAAAACCCCCCAAAAAAGCACTTTTAGAAATTTGTTTCTTTATATTTCAAAAGCATTTTTAGTCATTTTTGTTTTTCAGTTTAAACAGCAGCCCACTTAGGCACGTAGAAACAATAACTATTGAAGGGTGAAGAGCTTCGCAAGTTTCTCTATATTTTATTATCCTAAGCCAACATATTAACCTTATCAGTTACTATGTAAAATGTATTTATTGTGTCAGTTACAATAAATGGAGAAATAAAAAATGTTACAGGGCTCATGTGTTCTCTATTTCAGACCTGACATGTGATATCATGATGAATCAGTATCAATATTATTAGATATAATTACTATACATGGCTATATCATTTACCAATAATTCAAAGAAGCCCATTTGTTTGCAACTCTTTTTACTAATTTTTTCAGCTTTCCAAATATATAAATAAATAAGAAATTTTAAATATGTTTACCTCCACAGCCAAAGGCAGTCTCATGACTTTACATATTTAACCCAGCAAGCCTATACACACTAGAGCAAATTCAACTCATATTTCAGAGCATTACAGTACGGCTGGGTAGTCTAATATTAACATTCCACCATTTCAAGCACTGCCTTTAGCCAGTACCCATTTCACAGGTGGACTGAGGAAAGTTAGGATAAATTGCTTTCCCAAGGCAATTGCAACATGACATGGTCAGCAATCGAACCTGCAACCTCCAGATTTCAAGTCCTATACGCTAACCTCTCTGCCACCCTTACATTTTATTTAGAGCTCATCAAATTTTTTTCTTACATAATTTTTGAAGTAATAGAAGTATCACACCATTGGCAATGGAGATTCGTTACATTTACAGACTGATAAACCAATAACAGCAAAAAGATAACCCACTTATAACCCTATGAATTAGCCTTTCCAATACTTAAGAAAAAATTGTTTTTCGATATATTTTGAATTTGATTCAACTTAAGCCAAGGATTCGGCAATTGCATTGTCGTAGCCAACTTGATTTGGCCCAATATTCAGCATATAATGAGAAAAATTTTTTTTAGACATACCTCCTGTAACAATATTTCCTTGGGCATCAGTGGCTACAATATGAACCATCTCTCCTTTGCCCTCTGCATTTGGTTGCAGAGTGACATTTTGAACTGATGTATTATTTGGAAGTATGCCCTGACCTGTGGCCACTGGCACCATAACTTGCGTAGGTTCTGAAAAATATTTTACACAAAATG
>BMAT01010914.1:387105-400550 GCA_019649035.1 Elysia marginata
TCATTTTTCTTTGTTGCTTTAACGAGTCTATTCAGGACATCGCTGATAATTCTGACTGTTGTTTATTTATCAACTGTTTTCCCTCAAGATTCTTATAGTTAAGGCCGTCGAAGTGGTTAAGGGTTTGTTGTTTTTTTTTTTACCACGAAACTAACAACCCATCACTTGTAATCAAGCTCATGGATTTCATGAATCGAGCCGCATCAGTCTCCGTTGCTTGTTTACAGCTAAGTTACGAGTTACACGACCTATCACAGCCGTGTAAGTTAGTCACTACTTTACGCACCGTCTAGCGCAAGTCGTGTGTTGTGAATTCATAACTAGTGTAACGTCACGACTAAAACGATTTAGACGGGCGTCTAAATTTACTAGTGTTGTGACTTCGGGCCCTAGTCTGGTTCTCTACACCAGTGACTAGTCCAGTAAAATGATTACAAAACGTCGATTCTGGCAACAAAAAAGCTGAAAAACCTTTATATCTAGACTCTAGATATAATTATAAAAAGACTTACTTAAGTTTGACAGGCCATCAGTTAAATAAAATAAGACACTGCTTTAACTGTCTCAATTCTCTCCAATTTGTCTCTTTAAATGGACGGAACCATTAAACTTAAGTCTTAACTCTATTACAATGGTTGGACGCTGTCAACGTCCGGTGCACCATTTTATGTCTACGGCTGGACGCTGCCAATCTATAATCATAGTTAAGAAGGGGAGAAAGGTGAGTTCGCTTAAAACTATGATTCATAGTATGAAATAGTTTGACCCCCCGAAGTTGATTAGGCTCTATAGTAGATTGAACTTCCGAGAGAAGCTAAATTTAACTCTTTTAGTGGTTTTTGCAGCAATTTAGAATTTACAACCATATGTGTAGATCTAGGCTTAGATTTAGATCTAGAAAAATCACACACAGAAGTATCACCAAATATACTTATGTACTTATGATTACTTTACATCGTTAAAAGAGAAAAACAAGCGTAGGTCCTACTGTACGATATCCATGGCCCCTTATGGGCACTCTTGAATAATTACGGTCTCTTGAGGCTTTGCCAGGTCGATCGATCATGATGCCTTTATTTCATCAGAGAGTTGTGTAAGTAACCGATATCAAGATGTTTTTATCGATCTGGCAAAAGCTGCAGTCTTGAGGGACTGCACCCAGATACTTAAGGCCCTGTAAGCGTGCCTTGTTTGATACTGTAAGGTCTTAGTACACTCTAGTCACTTCACAAGTGAGTATGATCTGTGAGTTTTTAATCGCCACCAGTTGATAGTTGGTGATACTGGGGTTCTTCATTTTAAGCAGTCTTCTTATTTCATGCATTCATTTTGTTTGAGATTGCAATTTTACCCCCCGTTATTTTTACAACCTGTAAGGTGTTTTAAGTCTACCATTAAGCTATCAGTGTAATGTTGCTCAGGACTATAAATATCCATTTCTTTGTTTTACTTGAAAAGCTAAGTACTGGTATTCGGACTAAGTGTCCTATGTACTGGACAATATCGGAAATATACAGACCATCGCCTTCCTGTGGATGTCTAATCAAATTACTGTTTTTGCCAGATTATTGCCCGAATACACAAAGAGATGCGCATTTTCATCCTGATTTATCCTGAGTTCATGATGTTTTAAAATTTTATTTTGATTTTTATTAAAAATTCGAATCTCTTATTTTGTATGTCAATGATCCTGAGTCAGATTTTTCCCCCCTTAGGTCCATTAGGCTTTAGCATGGAAATTTCAGAAAAATTTATTGCCTTTGATTACCAGACCTGCACTATTTTGTTTACTGGTAGTGGTTGCCTGGGGGACTGCACTAAACTTGGAATATATGATAAATAGCAGAAGCAATGTATGAATGTTATTATAATGATGTTTTAATGTTTAGTTATAATGTGTCACACTCACGGTCACAGCAGTTGCGACCTCAGGATTTATTTTCACAAGTGTTGCCCATACCTGTACACAGATTGCAGGCTTGGGTTGGACAGGCTGTTGTAACACTGTACTTCTAGGGTGATGTTTCACTACTGTCGGTTTACTGTTACTAGTTAGCCAATAAGAGCATAGTTAATTCTAAAGATATTACAGTGGTTTAGAGGCTTTGACAAAAGGTTCTGAATATTTTGTTTGCGATGGTGGACAAAGTATTTTCAGAAATAACTTACAAAATAAGGGAATTATAGTATGATTTGATGTCATATCAGTTAAATTTTGTGCCCTGTTATTATCATCTTAGAGAGTAAACAAAACTTGAACACTCTAGAGGTAACTGAGAAGGTTCTTGCAGAGACTCAGTGGATTTCATTGGGAAGGATTTCCATACAGGAGTACTACATAGCTTTAATCTTAGCTTCACGGTAATATATTCAATCTACATACATCTGCTTTTAGAACTTAAGGGTTCCTGTTCAGTGAGATGCATTATTTATTATTAAAACAAACATTACTGACTAAATGAAGGATAATGGGGCGTAATTTCTAACTTAAATAATTGGTGGTGTCAAGATTTGGAATTCCTGTCTCAGCAGAGATATCTCAAGTGTTAAGGGTAGGATTTATGCTCTTTGAACAATCTTTGTATCACAGTATCAGCTGCTGCCTTTGTTGAGTCTTTACAATTCAAGGTTGTGACACTTGCTCTTGTTTAGGATATTTTGCAGAAAGATTTCATCACCGCTTCGAACTGTTTATTTCAGGCTCTTGGAGCAGGAAAGCTTGATGGCATGGAAAACATGCTTATTCAAGCTCCCGAAGAAGAGGGTGATTTTGATATTTTAAATGACGAAACCTTTGGTGACCTAGGAGATGGTAAGTTGGGCTCGTCTTTTTGCTGAGATTTAAAATCACAATAAAATTTGTAACTCAAAACGTTATCATAAACCTTTTATGCTTTGGATCCTTATGGTATGGTAACATTCTCATATTTAGACCGATGTATCTTGAGCTTTCCAACATGTCTTAAAATTGCATGTTATAATGATTATCATACTTCTCTGTCACAAATTTTGAAAGAAATGAATACTTTGGTATCTGTATGCTACTATAATGAGTCTTTATTTTTTGTCTTTTGAAAATAGCATAATTAGTATAAAGTGAAAATGATATATATTTATGAACATGTCATGGCCCCCTTAGCTGAATTTTCTTTTTCAAATCATTCAGCTGACTTTGACTGGGAAGATGAGCATGAAAGATTGGCTGAGGAACTGGAGGGTGCATCTTTCTTTGGCAGTCGAACACAAGACCCCAGCCATGGGAAGAACATCACCAGGGACTCAGGTTTCCTTACAATGGACCGAGGTCATGCCTCTATTGTCCAAGATGTGAGTAAATCAATCCAATTTTGCATGAGGATTGTGCAATTGAAAATCTTCATCATAAAAATTTTTTGTCAAACTCCGGTTGCTTGTGATTATTATTGTTTTAGTTGCTTGTTGCTGTAACATTTAAAAAAAAAATAATCAAATTTTGTCAAAGAGGTTTTTGTATCTTAGATATTAAAGAATAAATATAGATTGTTTATATTTAATCATGTGTAAGAAAAACATTTGTATGAAGCAGTTAAAGAACCTGGGTCTTTTTCATATTACAGTTCAGTCAAAAGATTGGACTCTCCTTTTTTAACTAAAATATACATATTTTCTAAGGACCTGGAACAGTCTTTGACTCGTCTGGTTGTGGAAGATGGTGACAACAAAAATTTTGATGTTAATGGCCAGCCGATTCCAGGGGTATGCAAAAATAGTAGTTTTAATGTTTTCAAGGTATAGAGTTTTTTTATCAAGTTAATAATCAGTAAGCTTTATTATTTTCCAATAGTTTTTTTTTTTTTTTTTTTTACTATTTCTTGCAGCCTTTTTGCAAATTAACCTTTTTAATTAGATCTTCAACCACCCCAGGTTAGAATTTTTTTTTATTATCACTTGGTTTGTTTTACTTTGCCTTCATTCATTCTTTCCTTTCCATGCTATTTTTTTTATTTCAAAGTATTGGGGAAAAGTGTATTGGAATTAGAAGGTAAAAAATTTTTTCTTTCATTTCTTCTAAGTGCAATTATTATTTAAATATGTTATAACCACATGGCTTTTTTTTTCCTGCAGGCATTGCGGAGATCTCACTTGGATGAATTGTTTGGCCCAAACTCGCCTCCTGGATACCTTGACTTGGAATCTTTGGTAAATTTGATTTTTATTTATTTGCAGAGTTCGGTTCAGCTTTTGCTTATCCTTCCTCTCAATGCTGTTGACCAAAATCACTTCTAACTAGTTTCTTTATTGTTTCGGATGAATGAGAGAGCTAAGTATGCATGAATTATCAACATCATCTCCTTTTACCATTTTTTCAAATGAAGCAACAAGACACCTTATAGGGTCAGGTGTGCATATTTAAACATTATTCAGGAAAAGTTAAGGACCTACAATCAAATCGTGTATTTTAGAATTAGTGGCTTTCCATTTTTCAAAATTTAGGTATGTTTTTCATAGAACAAGAATCTCAACATTAAGACTTTGCTAGAAGTAGAATGTAAAATTAATTACCTTTTTTTTTTTATTCAAAGCTGAAACGTTTGGTGTTGGTGTTCAAACTTCATAACCAAAAGAGTCTGCAGAGAAATGAATTTTATGGTTCATATTTTGGGTAACCTATTTGTTCATTTTATGGTTTATATTTTGGATAACCTAATTGTTCAAAGCTAAATCACTGTTAGACAAACTAGATTTTTTTTATTTATTATAACGTGTATGTATTGATGAAGAGTTTAAATTTCATTTTACTGTTTCTCTTCTCCTAGAATTCAAAGAAAAACATCTGGGGATCTCCCTCAGCAGACAGTCCCTTTCAGAGGCCAGTGAACAATACCCTCCAGGCTCTATTTGCCTCTGCCAAACAAGCTGTGTATAGAGACATACCTGGGGTATGTCCCATTTTACACACAAGACAAATACTTAAACCCCTTTCTTTCCTAAATAATTTGTATTATTTTAGTTCTGAGACTAAACAGACAATAATCTTTTTACATTTATACCTTCTTTCATTCGTGCAGTCCTTTGTAAATTGATAAGCTAATACTGTCTATTTATGCCCATAGTTTTTTCCATCACGATGTCACTATTAAATTATGCACTTAATTTTCTTTGTGGTAGTACTTTCTTGATATACCCCAGTAGGAAATAAAATCCACTGATTTGTGTGTCTTTGCAGGTCATTCAAGATCCTCGAGCAGCATCTTTGCAGCATGCACCAGCTATGCCTTTGCCTTCTGAGATGCCAACCCTTGCAGAGATTGAAAACAGCATGTTGGCCAGAGAAAGTAATAAGCCCCAGGTTCGTTGGATCTTTTGTTATATCATAATTTTTGTGTGTATTTTTTTTAACTGTTAAGCTATAAGCTACTGATGAGCAGCCTTGTATAGATGGTTTGCGCATTGAACTTGTGATTCAGCGGCTGCATGTTCGATCCCACTCATGGCTCATCTTATAATTGCATAAAGGAAGCAATATATCCACACTTTATTCAGCCCATCCACCTGAAAAATGGTTACCTGGCTAAAGGCTGTGCTTGAAATTTGTGAAATGTTAGTATTTGAGGGCTAACAGGCAGCTGTTCTTGAATCCTCTGAAATATGAATCGAATTTGCTTTGGATTTCCCCTGCTAGGGGAAAGATGTAAAGTTTTAAGGACTAAGACCAAAATTTGTTTTAGAATTGTTAAATGTCTCTGGACCAGGCCAAATGAGTCAGATATTTAAAATTCAAACTTGAGAAAACGCCTTTTAAAAGTCATCCTTTTTTTCTTTTAAGTTAGACAGATTTCTACAAAATATCACAATTTCATAAAAAATTTTTACATTTAAATACAGTTAAAAACACCTTAAAAAGTGAAAAATTTTAGACTTGACTCATTTGTACTTGTGACTCAAATGTTTCCAAGTAGTTTATTTTGTTTTTATTTTTTTTAAATTTGTTTTTATACACTATATTAGTCCCTTTCGGGAAATTTGGCTTTGTTACTAAGCGTAACTATCTCCATAGAGCAGCGTCACTATTGCCCCAGCAGATCATTACATTTGAAGCCTGTAGCTGGGTACCCATTTTTACAGGTGGGTGGACTGGGGAAAGTTATGGTGAATTGCTTTCCCAAGGCAATTGCGACATGGCATGGTCGGGATCGAACCCGCAGGCTCCAGATCTCGAGTCTGATGCACTAACAAGTCCACCAGGCTGCCCTTTTGGGTGTCAGAATCCTTTACACGACATATTTTGTGAGAATGCTGTCCATGATTATTTATATTTTGCAGTTTATGCTATATTTTGGTGGACATTTATGCACAATTTGCATCTTTTAATTTTTTTTTTTTATTTTTTTTTTTGCTTTTTGTTTTTTAATTCAGGTGCTTACCGCCGAGGAATTGGAGAGACAGCTACGTGGTGAACCCCCTTTGCCTACAGATTATAGGCAGCCGTCATTTACATCTGCTATGGCAGTTCCCCCAGTGGGTACCTCAGTTGCCTTCAGAAAACAGGTAGTTTGTACTACATGTAGTTGCAAGTCAGGTTGGCTTCAAAATGATGAGGTTTTGCCAATCCTGTGTTAAAGGTCTTACAATTAAATCAGAAAGTAGCTATGTTGCAGACATTGAAAATCCCACAGACTTGGGTCTTGAATAGAAGCTAGCTTAATATCTCTGCATTCTTACAGTATTTTCATCCCTAGAAAATAGAGCCAGGCTCTGAAAAACCAATGCTAAATGCATTCTGGTGTCTTTTTTTTAAACCTCTTCCTCGTGGATTAACCTTGATATGACATTTCAAATCTAAAGTTTAAACTTTTAGCCAGTTCTTTTTTTTTTTTAACAAGAAATGTTAAAATTTGAATAGAAAAGAGTCTAGGCTCTTTTTGGCTCTAAACAAAACTAATCTATTTGGATGTGTTTTCAGCCTAGTGGCCAAGTTCCGGGTGGCCTCAGTCCAAGAGTCTTGAATGGAGAAAGTTCCCCAATCAACATCATTGCACCTCAAGCAAGAGCGCTTCAATCCTTACATAGTGAGTTGGGGACAGTAAATCTTTAAACAAGCAATGAGCTAGAGCTCTTTGTATTATTTTGTTGGTTTGCCCTTTGTGATAAATAAAATTGAACAAAACATGAAAAGAAAAATTGCTTTTATCATTCTTGCTTTGTTTCATCAATCTTCTCCAATTGCTTTAAATGTGCCTAAAAAATCTTTAATATTGAATTAAGATTTGTTTGTATTTGGTATTTGAGCTTTTTTTTTTTCCCCTCCATGTTTTATGTAAAAAAAGCGAACAGATATAAATGTCTGCTCATAAAGCAAAATGAATAATTATAACTTGTCTTCATTTTACCTTACTATTTCACAACCAAGTCCAAAAAGTCAAATTAATAAAAAAGGTTATTGAAGTCAAAGTGATATTTTGAGGGTTCATTTACTTAAATTTTGCATTAGTTGTTTAAAAGACACTATCTGTTTAAGCTAGGGAAATTACTATTAATCTCAGGATTGGTTTGTCCCAGAACTGATAAGCTACTGATGACTTGCTGAGTACTTTCATAAACTTTCAAGTCATGTGAGAAGATACAATTGTACAGTACATAACAAATATACCCTAGTTTTTAAATTAAAGGCGGCAGAAAAGCTTGTGAATAATATATATTGGTTTGTTTTTCTTGAAAACTACATTTCAACTTGTGTCTCACCATAACATGATTCTGCTCATTTATAAATTTAGATCAAGGTTCCCCAATACAGTCTGCTGCATCTCCGTCTCCTTCCCCATCTCCTGCTTTCCCCCCTGGCATGGTGCCACCGCCTGGACTGGCCGCACAATCTCCTAGGATGATGTCTCCTTATAACCCAACGATGTTCATGGGTTGGTCTCTTTTTTTCTACAAACAATCATATGTGTAGCAACATCACAAAATGAGTCGAATTGCAGGGATGCCATTTTATAGTTATTTTCCTTTTTAGCCCGAGAAATTAAATACACACACAAATTTGAAGAAGATTGATCCCATGAACAACGACAATTTAGTGACCCCCAAATGACACATTTTGTATCATAATATGTTTATATAGACGAGAAAGTAGCGTCAGGATTTTTAGGGGTTTTTTTTTTCAGAAAGTTTGAGTGGCATCCCTGATATATAAATTGGGGAACTTAATATTTCTATCAAAGGGTCAAAATTTAACCAAAAGAAAAGCTCGGCGTATATTGAAAGTATGTAATTTACTACATATACTACCTCAAACTTTTGGGAATGAGGGCTGGAATTTAGATGTTCAAGTTAGGACTTGGTTAGTAATCATTTTTAATTTTAAGCCAATGTTTGCGCTTTTCCTTATTTTCTCATGAATGAGTCTCATTGATATATATCAAATATCTTCCGAATTCTATCACTATGGTCATAAATAATGTATTCAAATAATTTTTTCACTGCCCTAAAGCGTTTGTTCAGAGGACATTTTTTTTTTAGATGTTGGTGCTAGAACCATTTCTAAACAGTTTTTACACATGATACATGTTGAAATTTCATGTTTGTTGTGTTTAACGGGAAAATTCTTAAAGTGTCCTGACCCTACTGACTTCAAACAGCATGACAGAGCTTTTCTTTTTGTTATAAGCTGTTCTGTATTACCAATAACTCAATATTTTTTTAATTAACTTAGAACTCATTTGGACTGGTTGCATGACATCTTCAACACCACTCTATGCTGTCGACTTCCATCAAGTTACATTTGTTCTTGCATATTCAGTAGCTTTCTCTCCCACCATTCAAGCTAAATTCTTTTGTTGTTGGTTTTTTTTTACCAGCAGCATAGCTGTTTTGAATAGAAAAGCGTATCTTACTGTTGAATGCATTTTAGATCGAACAAAATTTTGAAATCTTGTTTCTGTTTGATTCATGGAAATTATTTTGAAAGTTTTCAGTTAAACTTTTAAGTTTATTTGTCCCTTCCCCCTCTCTCATACAAAAATATTGTGTTTGCCATAATTTGTTCTTAAAATTCTCAAGTTTGAAATTCATTACAGTATTATGTCTTGCAACCAGTCAAAATGAGTCATAAGTCAAAATTGGAAGGTAGTTAGATATTGGTATCATAGAAAAGCTTATTTTCTTTACTTTCAAAAATAGCAAGGAAAGGCTCTATCACCCTACCGTTAGAAGTTAAAACCATTTAAAGTCTACTCTGTTAGGACTTGTGAAATTTTAGAAAAGGGTAAGAGTTGAATTTAAAGTTTAGATGACTCTGAAGTTGTTGGACAAAGTGTGAGACATATTTCAAATGAATTCTTTTTTTTTTTTTTAATGTGTCTAGCAAACAGAATGATGGGCAATGCCATGGCTAGACCACCTCCAACTCACATGCCTCCTCCCAATATTGGCAGTCCTTTTGGAAGCCCATATGGAAGTCCCTCAGCAGCTGCCCTTGCATCAAGGTACATAAGGATTTTTTTTTTGTCAGCCATCTGGGATTATTGTGTTTTTCCTCATCAGATAAACATTTTGCAGTGTTTTGATCATGATATGAGTAGGTAGTAGATGATGATACTGCTGCTGCATATCTAAAGTACGGAAATGTGAATTTAGCTTCTTTCATGTTCCAGTCTTTATACATTATCTGAAGTTTTTGGTTTTTATCCATTTACAGATCTCATTATCATCAGCAACAGTATCACCATCATCACCAGCACAATAGGCAGACTGTAAATCCTAGAGATGGTGGTCGTCATATGGACCATAGGAACGGTGGAGGTCCTGGTAACCAGCATTTTGATAATCGTTATGATAACATGAATGTGTATAGAAGTCCAGGGCAGCATGGTCATTTTCAAAGGTAACTCTTTTTTATCTACATTTGCATTTTTTTTTTCTTTTTTTTGATGTAAAAATAAATATATAATTCTCAATTATGTGCATTTTTTGTTTGTTCATGTAGCTTCAAAATAATTGGTCATTATTGAAGTGTTTACATTGGCCAACAATACTTCAAATATTCCTTGGTGATAATAATCTGTCAACTTGGCTAAAGGTAAAGTTTACACCAAGGAGTTTTTGCAGTATCATTTGTCACAGCCAACGTTATGAGGGAAAGTTTTAAGCTTTTTAACATTTTGAGAGAACTGTAACAAGGAAACTTCAAAAAACCATCAGACTAATTTGGTTGAAGTTCAGATTCCATTTTTTTTTTAATATTAAGGGTGTTTTCATACATAACAAAATCTCTCTTTGCTTATAAATAGTCTGTAGGCTCTTTTTTTTTACAGCTAAATTTCTGTTTAAAAAAAAAGGGCAAAGTACATGTAAATAGTTATGGCACTGGCAAGTTTTGAAAAGAATTTCAAAGTTTCATTTAAATAAAGGCACTGTAAAATACTTCAGTAGGTGCCAAAGGAGTGAGCAAAAAAATTATCTTCCACTACTTCCTTGTTTAAAGCATATATATTCCTAAAGTTTGTATTAAATGTTCAGCATGAGTAGGGATTGTGGTATCAATAAGCGATATCTAAGTTAAAGGCAACTGCTTCTTTTCTACTTTGCAGGCACCACCATCAAGATATGTACACTACTGACAATAATGAAGCAGAGGATGAATATGCGGGCCTCATGACCAAGAAGGAAAAAGACTGGATCATTAAGATTCAGCTCTTTCAGCTACAAACAGATAATCCTTACCTAGATGACTACTACTTTACTGTGAGTAATTGCCACAGGAGACTAGCATTTCTCTTTTTACATGAAATAATATTAATGAATTAAATTTTATTGTTCAATAATGTAGAGTGCGTTTGGCTGCGCTTGATATTCTATGTTATGAAAAGAAAAAGACAGTAATTATGAGTTTTGAAATGTTTTAAGTTTTGAATCTAGCTTTAAAATTGAAAATTCATCAATCAAAAACCATTCATAAAATAATGTTGCTCCTTATTTACATTATCCTTTTTTTTCCCAGTCCACATACAAACACTATTTACTGTTGTTTTGTAGCTCTGTAAAATTAATAGATTGATGTGTTTTTTCCCCTTAATTTGTATCAGCCCTACTGAATTTGTGACCTACCTGTTATTACTTTCTCAGTACCACACTCTAAAGAAGAAGGCTGCTGATCGCAACAGACAGGAAGGCAAGGCAGACAGCAAGGACAACGAACCTGAACTCCTCATACCAAATATGACAAAAATTGAGCCACGGACTTACACTCCAGGTTGGACCATGGCATGTTTTTATTTTGGATGCAGTTTTTAGGGCACCTTTGTTCGACCTTCAAATACAGTTTTAGGGTTATATTATTTATCATGGCTTTTAAGCGTTAAGAAATTCACAGTGTACAAAAAAACTATTGAACAATTATGTGCTTGGATTTGTTGGGCCTGATTGTTCTGTAAGGCAAAATGCTATCTTGGATTTGATAATCAGCCAGTTTAAATTATCTGGTATTGAAAGTGTGGCCCATTAAAAAATTTATTTACAAGTGTAATTTGCTCATATTTTGTTTGGGACAGAATCTCCATTGTAGTTTTTTTTTTAGTAGAGAAAAGCTGTGTAGCGATTCATTAAAAATTAGCTATTTCCAGAGTCTTATTAATGACCAGCTCAAATTGTTTGTTGACATTTATTTCAGCTCAATTTGAGGGATCCCTGGGTCGCCTCACAGCTGCAAGTGTGCACAACCCTCGACAGATTATTGATGTTTGTCGCACAGTTTCTCCAACAGGGGAGGAGTCTGGTAAGAAAAATGTCAGCAAGGAGCTCAGACGCTACAGGCAACTGCTCATGGATATAGAAAAGGTATGTTTGAAAACATTAATGACATCGAAGTAATCATCTAGGCCAAGATGCTATTTTGTAAAGATTACATCGCTGTTTACTGAATTTGGTGTCATTAGAAATGTATTGAAACAAATGCGCCGTGAAGCTTCTTGATGATCATAAAAAAAATCATTTAAAAGGTTGTATTTGCTTTAAATTGTTGAAATTTATATCAAGATGTTTGGATTGCTTTTCAAAAAATGAGTCAATGGCCCTCATGCCCAAATTGATATAGTGTATGGACTTTTTCTTTATCAAAGGGTTTAAATTTTTACTAAAGTTAAGGGTATAATCATAAACTTTTTAAGCCCTTTGTAATTTGAAGTCTTAGAGTTTTCTTCATTGTTTACTTTTTGGAAGTCATGGTTTTCACTGATCCTCAATACAATAAATATCCAGAAATGATAATGAAGGTGTCAAAATAGTTATTCACTGCCTTAAATATTTTTAACTGAACTTTCAAACAATGCATAATGTCAAAATTTTGCAACTAGATTTATATTGGGACTACTACTACTAGTCATATATTTTTTGGAATAATGTTTTCTTATGTTGCTATCTATATTTTATCTTATTTGTGTTCTTACCATTATTCCACCCCCTCAATTTTTTTTCAGGGTTTCAACATTATATTGGATATTGATGATATTGAGAAAAAGGTGTTAGCCCTACCTGACGAAAATAGGTGTGTAAATATTGTTTGTTACTGGAAAAAAATTACTGTGTGATATAATGAAATATTTTAGTTGTATTGTGTACCATTTTTGGGCAAATTTTGTTTTGAGTTTTGTTTCAAAATTTCAAAAAAAAAAATTATTTT
Organism: Elysia marginata; assembly: GCA_019649035.1. Taxonomy (NCBI): domain Eukaryota; kingdom Metazoa; phylum Mollusca; class Gastropoda; family Plakobranchidae; genus Elysia; species Elysia marginata. The sequence goes on from BMAT01010914.1 coordinate 399,761, forward strand.
TTTTGTTTGCTTTATTTCCATGACAATTCTGGGCTTTCTGTTATGCTATAATCAAATAATTGCTTTTTTTCCTGGTTCATGTGTTTTCTTTCCCTTTCTCAGATTGCCGTTATTTGAAGAAAGATTAGAGAAAATAAAAACAGTGTATGACTACTTTATGCAAGATGACAGCCTTAAGAATTTTGTTGCTACCCTGCAAGTGAGGAAGGGCCGCAAGCTTCTAGCTAGGCTTATGCCTATGTTAGGCAAGGTATGTTTTTGAAAATTTATTTTAGTGGCGTGGCGTTAGAATAGTGTTATATATATATTCTTGTAACAAAACAGGAGTATATAGCCATAGATAAAACTTAAGGTATGCTCAGCCGCATTCCTTTCTTAAAGCCACTTTCTGAAACATTTGCAAATTGCTTGTACAAAATGAGTCTGGTTTGGCTGATAGTTAAATTGGAAACATATTGACTTGTTCTATCACTAGGTCGAAATTTCACTTCAATTTTTTCAGCATGTTTTTAAAGTTTATGAAGTATTTCTTAATACACAACAATAAAATTATTAATATGAAATTATCCAATGTTTTTCTCGCTTCATTTTCTTGAAAATTGGTCTCACTTTTTTGCAATCTTCAAATTTCAATTATGTTTCCTTGAAGAGCTTTTAAGCAGTTTTTAATTTTAACTGCACAAATGGACTGACTTATTTTGTGGGAACACAACACATGTGAGGCTGTCCCAAAAGTTCGTCCAGTGTATGCCATGTCTTCTTCAACCCAATAAAGATAGGTCTAAATTTA
>BMAT01010914.1:416421-427216 GCA_019649035.1 Elysia marginata
GTACTTATTATTATTACTATTATTATTATTACTATTATTATTATTATTTTTATTATTATTCTTATTATTACGTATCCCTTTGCTTTCATTTTTTCCTTTTTATTATTTTTAACTTCGTGTCCGTACTACTGACATTTAGTTTATTTGTCTGTTCAAATTGATTTTGAGTACCTGTGTTTTGTTTATAAAAAACTCTGCAAGACTTTTTTTTACAATGGAATGTGAGAATACCAAACTAACAAACATTAAAGAATCAAATTTCAATATTATTAAAACTAAAACTGGTCAGCATTATTACTCGTATAATCATCCATTATTGAATTTACATTATCTAATACTACATTATCATTAAGACATTTTGCAATACTACTTGTCAAATTGATATCACAGATGTCATAATCTTCTTGTATATAAATTATTCTCAACATCATTATCATTGTTATTATCTTTCATTGGTAGAGGTGATATAACTATGACTTTAATTTTGTTCCACTGTTACTTCCATCAAAATTCTATTAATAATAACTATTATTAACAGCACTTATGTAAAAAAAAATTTTATGCAATGAAATATCGCCCAAATTATTATTATTATCACAATTATTATTACTTTTATTATTACATGTATTATTATTATTATTATTATTATTATTATTATTATTATTATTATTATTATTATTATTATTATTATTAAGCCTTCTTCTTCTTCTTATAATAATAATAACTTTTTTGAGCTTTCAAATGTCAAAAAATTACGTGAATTATCACCATAATTATTATTTTATTACTGATGCACAACGAAGTTCCTATTTGCACTATCTAACGTTGCATTCACAACAGGATTGATTTCTACAGTTTTTCTAAAATTGATACACCATCTACCTTTGCCCTTTATTAGTACCCCTATCTTCTTCCACAGCGTCCTTATCACCAATTTTCGCTCATATTTATTTGATTATTATAATTACAATTATTATTCTACTTTTTGTTCAAGTTACCCATATAATTTTCATGAATGATTTTATAATTTTAGATATGCTTCTCTCATTATCATTGAAACAATAAGTACAAAATTGGCCACCGTCCTCTTTCTGGCCCTTGTAATGTCTCTATTTTTATTTGTCAATTAAAAAAAAAAAGTTCTTGGTGCAAGAGTGAAGTACATTTAACAAATGTGAGGAATTTGTAGGCCTGTATCTGTCACTGAAACATTTTTATTATTGTTGTTGTCATCGTCGTTTCTTTGTTATTAGATTTTATGCGCTACAGGCACGGTAGGAGGACGGAAACGGTAGCTTCGAGTTGGCTCCGCCTCCTTTCATCAGTGATAGGTGAAGACAATAACGGTTACCTGACCCTTCTCTTAGTCAACAAGCACATCATAGCATGTTTAGCTAAGATAAACTTGTTGCATGAGTATACCAAGAGGCTGAAAATGTTCCCACTTCACACACCGGCACTGTTTAAGGTCTCCCCAACTGTCGTTCCGAGACGGCTGCGCCGCTAGGTGAGACGAATAGCTAATCAAAATTCACATAGATATTTGAAATGCATTACCACGTATCTGGGTTCGTTGTGCGTCTTTTGAGATTGCATGAGCCAACTTACGTCATACGCAGAGGAAAGTTTCTTGACCAGCAGACTTCTTAGCAAATCAGGTTCAAATTTTTGGGTGGGGCTTTTACGGCGAACTTCTACCAGTCGAGATGTTGAGTTGATTTTGACAGCTGGAGGGTGGATAATACTGTAGGCTACCGTTCTGCTATCGTTATCGTCTTAGTTCGCAGGGAATCTGTTAACGTTTGGACGTGCAAAATGTTAAATGAAAATGGCATTGTTACATTTCTTTCTCTTAAAAACATTTTTCTCCAAACAATGGCCAGAATGCGAACCAATCAGCCTAACATATGAATTATGTTATTTACAGGAGGCCAAAGCCTGTTAAAATGTACAGACGGACATATTGAAATTGTGTCAGTTCAGAGCCAGCTTCGTAAAGAAAACCTGCATGTTCAAACCTGGCACAATGAAAGGCAAAAGATTAAAATAATAATTATCATCTTGAAGAAGAGGCAAAACGAGTACCGATACTCTCCTGCATTGGAAAGCTGAGAGAAAGGCTAGAGTTTAAAAAACGCCGTGGTCGTCATAGCAAAAATAAATAGACTCAAGCGCATAGAATTTTTCAACAGATACAGATTGAGGCTAAGTTTTGTGCGGATTATAGGAGATTAAAACGAGCCATCCAACAGAGCTGTACATTGGATATACCTTTGATAATGCTTTGAAAACTTGCTTTGAACACTGCCACGCATCAATTTTCGTTACCATAGTATGAAAACTTTTTTTTAGATGATTAAAGGTTATTATTTCGGACCCGCTCTGTCTCTTCTTTGGACTTATTTGAACATTAGTCATCGGTAGCATCAAAAGGCTAGATAATGCATGTAATGTATAGGCCTACGCCATGCACAGTAATAACGGAAGCAATAGTTTTGAAAAAGAAGTTGTTATTGAGGTGGGATCCGCCTAAATAATATCAGACTTCGTTGACAGGACTGGTGTAAGGTTTTTCTCTACTTCTATAAGACATAATTCATTGCTCACCACCTTCATAAGAGTCGGTGTGGAGGGGAGATAGGGAGTCTGAATTATTTTTAATGTGATCGCCATTAGCATATTTTTACACCTGTTCTGACAAGTTGTCCTGATAAAACCGAGTTCCTTCAACGGGCGAGATTGTAATGATACGGAAATTTACCTTGGAAAGTATCTTGAGAATGTTGTTAAAAGTTGATTAATCATTCAGTTATCGAAAAGTATCAATTTGAAAGATACAAAAGAAATGCAACGCAGTTCTCTTTTATTTCAATTTGCTCTTTTCGTGTCAAGCTACGCTATCAGGTAGACAACTTGACTTACTTGACTTATTGCCTTCCGCTAGCTTGGTCATCCGGCCTCGCAGCTTCGGCTGTCCTCTTTATTTCCGCGGTGAAAGCGATCCACTCCTGTCTTTGCGATGCTATTTTTTGCAGCTTGTGCAGGTCCTATTTTGTTGTCAGCTGGACATCTTTGTTTTGCAGTCTTTTCAGGTCGTTGTTCAGGGTTATCGGGAGGGTTGATGTTGGTCTTCCTCTGCCTCTTTTTGAGTTCTCGTTGAAATAATAAAGCATTGCGAGATTTGCTGGAATAGAGTTATCTCGCCTTAGAATGTGTCCAAAGAGCCTCCACCTTAGTTCTAAAATTTGGAGGGACAGTGGGGTTTCTGAGCACTTTTTGTACAGTGACTGATTTGTAATTTTAGTTGGATAATGGATTCCTAGGATTCTTCGTAATTGTCTACGGTGAAATGAGTCAAGTCTCTTTTTATCTGTCGTTGTTAGAGCCCATGTACCGCAGTTATAAAGTAGTATGGACTTGACTAAAGAGTTGTACAGCTTAATCCTTGTTTTTTGTTTTACTTTGTCTGGTCTGTTCCATATGTTAGATAGTTTATTGAGGGCTACGTTTGATAAGTGTTTTCTGTGATCTATGTCTTCTTTGCTGCCGAGGAGTGACCCTACTTTCTTGGTTAGTTTCCAATCCTCATTATCCTTTCTCAGCTCTGTGCGTTCTGTTATGTCGACGTTTACTTTTAGTCTGAAGCTTTTGAGTGTTGTTTCGATGTCATTTATATTTGGTGGGTCTGTTCCTACAAAGTCTATGTCGTCGGCGTGTATGATTTCATTCTACAAAGTCTATGTCGTCGGCGTGTATGATTTCATTTGGGAGGACTTGTTGGGGGGTCTCATTGCTCCTTGCGTTTCTAAGGGCATTTTCTAAATAAACTATAAACAATACAGGGCTAAGGCTGTCCCCTTGTGGCGTGCCTACGTTGGTAGTGAATAGCTGCGTGGTGTTTGTTCCATTGATTTTTACGTCTAACGTTGTTTTGCTAAGGAGGAATTAAACGATACGCAATTCGTCTTCATTAATAATTTCCCTTAGCGTCTTTAGTCGTAGAGTTCTGTCAATAGTATCAAATGCAGCTGACATATCTATTCCCGTGATGTTTAGTTGAAGGTTGGGTGTGTTTAGGTAGACCACAGTTAACCCTAAAGAGTAAAATAGCATCTCCTCTCTCTCTCTCTCTCTCTCTCTCTCTCTCTCTCTCTCTCTCCCCTCGACCGTTGTCTAGAATTCTTTCTAAAGCTTAAGTTATTGATTTCTTATGTTCTTTTTTGTGAAATAAAGTTGATAGTAGCGGTAATTTGTTTGTAATTTGAGTAGTCTAAGGAATTGCCGATGGTAGAACTTTTAAATCCTTATCATCTGTGAGATTGTAGGGTTTTATTGTCTGATGCGTCACACAATAGATTTAGAAATCACAAAATTATAACTTTCTGTTGTGGAAAAAGGCATGAACTGCGTCACACTAACAAAATTGATCACAAACTTAAACGTGCAAGTTTTTAACACCTCTGAGATATCCAACAACAAGTCGACCTCGTGCAAGTAAGATGTTGCTGATTTCGTTACCGATGAAGAGGTAAAAAAAGAAGAAAATTTGTTTCGTAGAGTTGTTCTATTAAGTTTCTAAAAGCCTTCTTTCTTCACGGATAATTCCATAAACTACTTGCAATAAATTTAGGACAGTTCGTGTTCGCTTCGTGTCAAGGGACCCAACCATTAATGAACTATTAAACTCCTTCGATTTTAAGTGGTAGTGTCCCCTGCATAGTGTAGCCCACAAGCTGTAGTGAGTGCTCTGTCCGGGCGGAAATGAAGCGCTCTATAAGGAAGCCATTATTTTTTATCATGTACTTATTTATTGAAATTGTTCATGTTACTTAATAGGATTAAGCGGGAGTAACCAGATGTCGGCAACCTACACCCTGAGCACTGACGAAATCCCCGTCCCGGGGCAGTTCTCTGCTTCACTGGAAGTTCAAGTGAGTACCCCATCTCAAGCGGGTTTTTCATCTCAGTTCGTTGTATGCGAGGGTTCCATAAGTCCGAGTTTGTTGGATACGAGGTCCACTGTATCTCGTAATTACTATCAGAGAAGATAAGATAAGACTAGATTTTACTAATCCATTAAGAACGGATATTCATTTGTGTAGCGAGGGTAAATTAAATGTAAACAAATTTATCATTTAACAAAATTATTACATGAATGTAAAGTTTTTTTTAATCATTTTGGACAATTACTGCGACCATAGTGTTTTTTTTCTTCAGATTTTTAAAATTTGTTTATAAAACCAGGACCTCTTTCATTGAAGCTACAAAGCGGCACAAGTCGCGGAATGAGCTAATCTCTGTTGCTTAATGTTTATGGCAAAAATGAATCTGAAATTTATGAGACCACACCTACAATAAGAATGAATATGTGGCAGCAAGAATGAGAATCAATTGATTTTGTAAAAATATTACGAATATCAATGCACATTTAACTTAACTTCGCTCAGGTCTATGTGTCCTGAAATACGTGCAAATCAGTCCGATCTTCGGTATTTTCACAAAAGGATCTTTTTCTCTAGATGTATGAGAAAATTCTTCTGTTTGAAAAAGTTATTATGTTATATCTTTCCACAAAATTTTAATAGTTTCGTGAGCTAGAAACATCTCCAGAACATCAAAGCCTTGTCATGAGAAAATTGTGACATTCCACTTACTTGATCTAGTTGCGGGGCGCATATTTTAAATCTATTTTGGTAAAACTATCTCATCAGATTTTGGAATGGCTATCATCTTTAAGTTAAGACTTACCATAATCATTCTCTTATCAATTGCTAATCTGAATGTCCGTTTATTTGAATAGACTAAAAGTATCATCAAAATATGTCGCGTGAAGTAAAAATTCAGAAACCAATAAAAAAATTGAAACCTAATAAGTTACAAAGTCCTCTACCTTGTTTTGTCCGAACCTAACTCCTCTAAGACATTTAATTCCTGTGTATTAGTTTCTGGAAATGTCAAAGGGACACAAACATGAAATACATGTGAAAATGGTAATCCTTGAAACTATTTTCCTTGATAGAAATTAAAATAATTGTATTTTTGTCATTTTTTAGAATATTACTCTTTTTTTATTAAATGGTAAGAACATACAAACTAATTGGCAGTGAACGCAACCTTATCCTTTTCATGATTAAAAGAAACATTAAATACTTTCTGAACAACATTAATCTCCCTTTTCTCTATTTCTATTCTATTTGTCTCTAACCTGAACCTGGCGCCGTGTGTTATTCAGCTGGACACGGCCATTGATGAGAATGTCAGAGCCGAGGTAGAGATCAGTCGGCAGGTCCTATTTTGGTCAGTCTCCGTGCCCTGTGTCGGTACTGGACAGGGTTTCGGCTCCTGGTAAGACAGAAATACTCACACTTATATACAATCAACTCTTAAACACAATAAACAATGAACAACTGAGTGAAAACCAGAGTCATGTAGACCTACGTTGTATATCGAAATCGGCTTAAGTCAATCTCCAGGGGTCATAAGTAACAATGACATTAAGGTAAAAAATCGAGTTATATACAAGTCTTCATACAGCCAACTCTGCTAAAGTCAATCACAAGGGGACATTAATAATAAGGTTTAGGTGAAAAGTCGAGTTATATACTAGTCCTCAAACAGCGAATTCTGCTAAAGTCAATCACCAGGAGACATATAATAATAAAATTAAGGTGAAAAATCGAGTTATATGCAAGTCCTCATACCGCAGCTGAAGTCAATCTCATTGGGACATAAACATTAGCAACAACAGTCTACTTAGGTGAAGAATTTGTATGCAAGTGCTTATAAAACATATAATTGTCCCACATACACAAACCGATTCCACTTAACTAAAAACTGACTTAAGGAATGTCCACATTAAGAAGAGTAGACTTGTTTAATTCTCCACTAAACTTTCTAATTATTTTTTTCATATATAAAAAGAAATAGCTTGGCAGCAATAGGCCTAGCAAAGAGCGCCAGTTTTGGTTTTGAAATGTCAGCTCAAAACTAGACCAGCGTCGTGCCTGACGGTCAGATCGAACCCGACGGTTTTGGATTTTTTGCCGGTTTTAGCCTGCACTACAGCAACCCCTATCCATTCATTCAAAGTTAGGCCTAGGGTGCCGCAGCACAGGCCAAACTCCCACCATCAGTAGATATCACGGTCTGGCCGTCGGTCTCGACGCCGGTCTGTCCTTTCGAAGGTCAAGTTTACCGCAATGATCTTGAATTCAAAGTTTAAATTTTCAAGGTTGTGCTACCCTTATTTGTGCAACAGTTTTTTCTTTTAGGCTTAGTTACGAGACATAAACTTGTGTGAGTAAAACGTGCGCTTGTTATGTTTCAAATGTTACATATATCATGTTTTGAATTTTTATCTCAAATCAACAACTGGTATTCAGTTTTAAAAGAAATTGTCAACTTAACTTTTTAGCAAATTGCATCTAATGATATTTACAAAAGAAAATAGGCAGCATATTGTCCCACTAACTTGTTGCAACAATGCCGCCTTAAAAATTGCTGAGAGTCCCCTTTGGAGTAATGATAGAAAAGAGAAAGGAGATGAGCCGGTGGCGGGAATGAAAACTCCACTAGACTTCTGTAGGAAACTCTCTAAACTACGGGGGACGTCCAAAAAGAAACAGGATAAAAGGCATAACTCTTGAACCAATCCATATTTTGTATTTCTGTAAAAGGGAAACACCAGTACAATGGATTATCTTTCACTTTACACAGTTTTAGCACCACTGATGAACGCACTTTTGAACACTTCTGATTCCAAGATGGCTACCCCCATCAAAGACTGGTCAAAGCTGGAGGTCAAAGCTTTTGTGCATTTTTTTTTTCTAAAAGAATAAGATCTTCTGAAATGCACAAACAAATAGCAGAAAAATATGGCGAGGGTGCTTTGTGAAGGTCTCGAGTGTGTCAATGGTGTAGTTGGTTTGGGGAAGGCCGAATAAGTCTAGATGATGAGTCAATGCCTGGTTGCCAGAAAACATCGACCAATGAGGAGAACACAACTCGTGTTGGCGGGCTCATCAAATGTGACAGGAGGATGAAGATACGCGAGATTGCTTTGAAAATTGAAATTCCAAAGAGTACGGTTCATGAAATAGCCCATGACACTTTGAGATATCGGAAGGTGTCTGCAAGATCGGTTCCAAATGTTAACGCAGGATCACAAGTTTCAAAGGGTTGAAAATTTTCAACGCCTTCTGCTGCGATGCTAACAAGACAATGGAGATGAGGATACGACTCATATTGGTGTGGGGCCAGGTGGAGACTTTCGAGCAAAGAGTAACCTATTTGACAATCTGATTACTGGTGATGAAACTTGGGTCCATCTGAATACCCTAGAGACAAAGCGCGACAAAAGTTCAAAGTGCAGAGGTCCGCAGCTAAAGTGATGCCTACCATGTTCTGGGATGCGTAAGGTGTGATCCTCTTTGACCCTTGCCACAGGGTCAGTGTATCAATGCTGCCCAATACTGCAGCACTCTTGACCGCCCCAGAGATGCAATTCGTCGCAGAAGACCTGGACTCTTGAGAAGTTGTGTCGTGCTTCAGCACGATAATGCAACCCCTCATTCAGCAAACCTTACACAGCAATGGCTGCAGCGCTATGGTAGGGTAATTCTTCCTCATCCTGCCGACAGTCCATACCTCGCATCCTCTGACTTTCATTTGCTTGGACCCTTGGAGCGTCATTTAGAAGGCATGGCTTTCGAGACAGAAGGTGACCTCGTCGGTGAATCGAAGAATTGGTTTGTACATCTTGACCTTAATTTCTTTCGAGTAGGTGTCTATTCGCTGCTGTCACGCTGGAAAAAATACATCGATCTCCATGGGGATAGCTTTGAGAAGTAGAGGAAGAGTTATACTTTAATCTGTGCGAGTTTCAAATTTATCCCATTAAAGCTGTTTGAGTTATGCCCCTTTTCCTGTTTCTTTTCCGACGTCCCTCGTAGTATAAAAACTAAAGAGCGCACATGGTGTCATTGACTGAGTTCTTTTTCAAAGCCTTTACCCCCTTGCAATGTTTGGTACCCCATCAAAGGTTCAAACGAGACAAAGAATGGAAGGTTCAGAAAAAAATCAATGAAGCAGACTGACAGTACTACTGGCTTTCTTGGCGTCTGTCGCTCTCTGTGATGAGAGCCTGTGATACCACGATTCGTTGTTGAAATCTTTAATTATCTTTAGAGTCGTATAGATCTTTAGCCAAAGCTTCCTTTTCCAATCATTATTGATAAATAAACGTGCGAAGTACTTACTTCTCCTTTTTTATTTGATCTAGATCTAGCGAGACTAAATCCAGGGCACAGACTTCCACCCTATAAATAGCTATTTATAGGATGGAAGTCTGTGATTTAGGAAGACGTGACGTCACCTACAAAAGTCTAGTGGAGTTTTTATTTCCGCGAGCTGGTGTGTGTGTGGGGGGGGGGAGCGCAACTCACAGTTGTAGATATAATTACATAATATTCGTTTCCGCAAAGATATATAAACACATTGCGCTTGCAGTGTAAAGAAGTCTTGCAGCTGAACCGCTTTGCTCACACAGAAGCAGAAAGTGTTCATCTATACCGTTTTAAAAGTCTCTTTAGAGTTTGCAAAACTCATATGCTGTCGTGACAAGAGTGGTCCATTTTACCAATTACTTTTATCAAATGAAGAACTTACCTGATTTGTCAGAATAGGGCTGACCCAAATCTCATCGGGGTCACGTGATGCTGGGTAGAACAACTATCTCTTCCGGCTACCACCTTTCTTCTTTTCTAATCGTGTCAGGTTGCACCCCCCCCCCCCCTATTTTTTTAAATGAGCACTCATTGTGCACGATAGGGGAAAAACTATGCACCACAAAAGACCAATCTTAGAGAAGTTTTGATACCTACTTCCGCGCCGATTACAATAATCATTATGTTACATAATCCGGGTTTATTAGGTGAGCTTCATTAATGGTACTACATTTTTGTTTCCACCGTTTCAGCTCCTACGACGACGTGTGTGCCCTGCTAGAAGGTGTTACGAAAACTTGCAACGGCCAGCCCTGTAGATGTCCAATCAGCCCAGGAACCTACACGTTTTCAAACCTTCAGTTTTCCACCAATAATCTACACCCAGTGATCCGCAGGGTGGCAAGGGTAGGGCAGTCTCTCTCTCTCTCTCTCTCTCTCTCTCTCTCTCTCTCTTCCTTCTCCCACTTTCTAATTCTCCCTTTTTCCCTTCTCCTCCTCCCTAGTTCTCTCTCTACCCCCTCCCTTCACCACCCTCCCCCTCCTCCCTCTTTCTCTCTTTTCCTTCTCCCCCTCCCTAATTATCTCTCTCTTTTTTTCCTTCCTCTTCCTATCTCTCTCTCTCTTTCACCTATTCTCTCCCTCTTTCCCATCTTTCCTTCCTCCCATCTCCCATCCCCATCTATATCGTTCGCTCAACATTCTTGTCAGTGTTCATGTATGTATTTATCTCTCTTTAGAGATTATTTCAAGAACTTTAACATTAACTTTTGATTTTATTTGCTTTGATTGACATTGTAGGCCTACAAGACAAAAAGGGAAACGATTTCGTCTTTGCTTAGTGTTAATTAACTAAAGCGCCTAAAGCGATTTCCTGCCTTTTTGCATCTGCATGTACTCTTTTTACATAATTATCACCGGAACCATAAACTGACGAAGGATCAACTTTGAGGAAAGCGCGTCTTTCTAGCACTCTAAATAAATAGTTCTTTAATTGGCGGTAGTTGGTTGGTTGTTTGAGTATAAATGTCTCTTTTTCAACTACAAGGTTATATCAGAGACGGCGCTTGGGA
>BMAT01010924.1:14218-26620 GCA_019649035.1 Elysia marginata
ACCGCCTTTGCCCGATCAGCCGTCAAAGTTCAGGGGTTGAAAAAATTTCTCACTGTGATCCCTGACTTATAAATATAAGCATGAACAGGGAAAGGACCATTTCCAGATTTGCGCATCGACCTACTTTAGTCTAATCATTTTTCCAATTCTAGAAGAGTCGAATTATTTGAGTTGGACTATCAAGTATCTTATGAGCTAAAACAACAGGGGAGGGAACAAACAAAAAAGTGCAGAGTTCTCTAGATTCTAGATCTAAACTAGATAGATATATTTATCTAGATCTAGTACATCGAATAACAGACCTCTCTTGGCACCTAAAAATCTGGATCTTTCAATAAATAAAAGTAGAAGCTATAATCTAGGCATAATCATGGGGGTGAGAGGGGGGGGGGGTGGAGATTGCTACATGATACAGTTTTAGTATTAATACCTCTAAAGGGAAAGGAGGAAACTTGAGTGGATAATATATTTGGCAGGATTTCAACTGGGGCACCACTATTGATTTTAAGAAACTACTCTTTGTTTAGTAACCCTTCATTTTGTAGAGCTAGAAGTGTACTAAGATAAAGACAATACACATGGTCGTAGTGAGATTTAAAAAATGAAGACAAGGGGTTGGAGGAAACTCAGACAAAATTAGATGGGGATAAGTAACCTTAAGGAAATAAGAAGGCAGTTTAAACTTTAATATGAAATATCTATAGATTAATCAATCCAACATGATTACCAAAACAGAATGGAAAGAAAGTTTTTTTTTTTTTAGCTTAGTCCATTCTCACATTAAACCTTCTCGTACTTTAAATGATGAATAAAAGATTTATCATGTTATAGTGAGATTGTAGAGATTTTAAATTGTATGTGTTGTCACACTATTTTACAATGATCTGTATTGTCATGAAGCAAACTTTATATTCCTGTATTATAGCGCCACTGAGCACTCTTTAGTGGATTTTAGGCGCTCTATAAATAAATTATTATTATTATTATTATTATTATAGTGTGCAGTTTCTTTTTTTTTTTGTTTTAAAATAAAACTTTTCATGTAACTCTTTGGCCTTCACACGTAATCTATTTTTGCCGATTTCATTCTAAATTTCAGGTTTTGCAACCAAATCGGCTACAGTGAATTCTCATTGTAATCTTGGGTTGGTTGCAGCATGTTGAAATATTGGATTACTTTTTATTCCTGCTCCGGTCAGTTTGTATACTGATATGGCTCTCCTGAAGGGATTAGTGAGTCGCAACAAGAGGCGTCTCAAAGAAGATGGATTTGATCTTGACCTCACTTGTATCCTTTCTGAAAAAAATTATGAAAAATTTTGAAATTCTGTGTCCAGATAAATGATATTTTGTTTTGAACAGTTTTTCTTTTTCTTTTTTTTTTATTTCTAAAATTTGTTTTTAGACATTTATAAGAAATTTAAACATAACTTATGCTCTTGATAAGATTTAAAAACTTTTTAGACACTCTTCCTGTTTTGTTTAAAAAATTTTCAGACAAGTAATTAGTTTTTCTGAGAATGATAGGGACTAAAACACATTGTGAATAAAAAAAAATTGTAAAGAATTGCTCAATAAACAATATAAAAAAAAGACTGATTTATATTATCCATGAAAGTGGTTGTAGACACTTTTCAGGTCCCTGTTTACAACCCTGTTTTATAAAAAAATTGTAAATCTTTCAATTCATCTTCTTTGATTCATCTTTTCATAGTAGATTTAAAAAAAATACTTTCTGCTCTAAACCCTTCCAGGCATAGCACAAGTTAAAATAAATAACTCAGAAATGTCTGTGGATTACATGTATTGAGTTCTGTTTTATAGTGCAGTTTCCAAAAGGCATGCTTCTAAAGTGCTAAGATCTACTTAAAATAATAAAGATAAAAATGATGGCTTTGTCTCAATTTTACAGTCACAAGTCCAAATGCATAGTCTACAATAATGTGTAAATTATCCTTATGACAATGTAGACATCTATCCTAATATCATTGCAATGGGATTTCCAGCTGAGAAATTGGAAGGTGTCTATCGGAACCACATGGAAGATGTAATTAAGTAGGTGACAATTATGTTTTTTTTGTACGTTTATTTATAAATAGTGTAATTTGATTATTTGTGTAGCAACCCAACAAGTGAATGCTGTCATTTGTGATAGCAAGATCTAAAGAATAAATTCAAGCTCTTCACAAGCCCCTTGAGATACTGAAAAAAAATTTTTTAAGTGATCATTGTAACTCAATTTCGACGTTATAGTCAAAAGGACATATAAAAGAATTTAGAATATTTATATTCAAAAGGAAATAAAGGGCGCAGTGCCGGTTATTCTAGTTTAACTTATTATTCTGACCATTGTTTCAATGATTTTACTACATTTTAAATGAAATATTTATTGTAAGCTTTTAGTGTGGCCTTGTTGTCTGGTGATAAACATTCAGTTATTGGACTGAAAGTTCACGGGTTCACGTCCCTGGTTTGGCACCTCAAGGTTTATTCCTTGAGAAAGGCTATTTATACATATTTCTTCGCCGCACTCAGGCGTTAAATGAGTACCTAACTATGGGCATTGAAAAACTTGCCAGTGTGCAATAGTGATGAACTTTAAATAGTGCTGCTCCTCTATTAGTTCAGAGGAAAATTTTGGTTATTTTTGGCCTGTTGAGCATCAGTTACTTAGTGGATTAGGCGCTATATAAAAAACACTCATTTTGTGCAAAAATTGTAATGCATTCCAATTTTACCCCATGACAAATCAAGTGGTGCAAGTAACACAATTAACAGATTTTGTGGAATTTAATTTTTAAATTTTAAAGAAAATGCGCTGTTTTTTTTTTTTTTTTGCCTTTCAGGCATTTAAGTTCAAGGCATGGTAAACGTCTTTAAAGTTCAACCAGCTACATTTTAATGATTTAGCTGACAAAGCTGGTTGCAGAGCCACTGATTCACAGACATATAGTTCAACATTGCAAAGTAAATTCTTTATACAAACAGGAAATAAAATTTCCATCTTAGCAATCCTTTCAGGTAAAATTTCTTGCTAAATTGTTTTGAAGATGTTAGGTCTAATAATACAAATTTTTGAGTAGCAAGAATGACTTATCAATTTAGCTGTTATAATCCACTCAAGTTTAAAACTACCCCAACAAGAAATACAGTGGATGAACCTAATGTCGAAATGAACAGTTTTCCTCTTTGTTTCAGGCTTATCTTTTGGTGATACAAACGTCTTCTATTTGGTAGAGTTTTATCCTTATGAGCCTCTAACACCCCTTAAGTGGTGGAGGGCTTATCGCTCATATTACTAAGCACTGTGACACTGCTTAAGTGGTGGATTTAGATCACAGTAACATATCGTTAAATGTGCCTGTGAGTGTGACAAAAGGTCACGTGGCGTGTCGGGAGTGATTCATGTCAAGCTTTTGGACTAGATGAAATGTTTCAGAAATAAAGCTATGTGGTATAATCTTGTTTGAAATAATAATGGGCCGAATGCAATATTTTGAACACAAGTAATTTTACAGAGCGCAATATTTAAAGCGCAAAACTCAATATGTCTCGGTTGATTCTGACATGAAAAATGTCACACTTTTTGAGTCACAGGTGGTTCTGACATGAATTTCAAAAGGTGGGACATCTTGAGAGTTTCTATATACTTTTGTTTTAACAAAAACAAAACCTATGCTTTTTGTTAGTTATATTAGAATTGAATTACTTTTTTAGAGTAATGTGAAATATTTTTTCAGTAAAATATGTCTGCACCAAAAGTTGTCTTTTACATTAAAAGATCTTTTGTCAAAGCGTCAAACATTTTATTTTCGACCAATTTTACAGGCAGATTGAAAAAGAAGCATGCCGGCACCTAGTTTTTTTTCGTAGAATATTTTTCTCCTTTATATTGAACAAAATTTACAATGAAACTGAGTCAATCGGATCTTGAAACTAAAAGAACTAAACGGCTATGTAATTAGCTTTTTCCTGTTGATGAAGTACCACCAAATGATTTTGATGGTCTGTTACAAAGACAACCAAGTAACTTCCGTTGTTAACTCAGGAGGCCAGGTATGGAGTCACCAAAAAATCAGGAGATCAGGACTCAAAGTGTTAGGATAAAAAAAAAGTAAACATGGATCCCATGGGTCAATTTGCCTGAAATTGTTTGCACATTTTATTGTATCTGCGCCACTGTCTCACTTACAGGTTCTTAGAGACCAAGCACAAGGATCACTATAAAGTATACAATTTGTGAGTATCCTTCACTACATTAAGCTAACAGTAACTGTTTGCAAAGGCTAGTTTTACTTAGAGGTTGTGAACTTAAGACCATGGAAAGAAAATCTAGGGGAAAAAAAGAAGGCATGATTCAATTGATTGAAAGATTGCAAGAAGATAGGCTGTTTTTAGCTGAAAGGTATGCTAGACTCAACTGGTTTTCTCAATATTTAAATAAATTTAAAAAATATTTAAGACTGAAACAGGGGAGCAGTAAGAAACAACAGCTAAAAAAGAAACCCATCTAGATCTACAAACCAAAAATGACTAACCAACTTTATGTAAAGTGGTTGCATACTGCTTTTTTTAAAAAATCATTTAGATGCATGGTAGATTTGACCAGTATGAACAGAAATTTCCCTTGTTTGATCGCATAAAAATTGAGCCCACACTCCATTTATTAAAATATAGACCATTTGTGCATTATTTTTTCTACAGATGCTCAGAGAGGAAATATGATCCCATTAAATTTCAAAATCGAGTTGCACACTATCCATTTGATGACCATAATCCTCCTCGCCTGGAACTTATTAGACCTTTTTGTGAGGATCTAGATCAATGGCTGGTCCAGGACAAGGATAACGTGGCTGTCATCCATTGTAAAGCAGGCAAAGTAAGTTATTTGCTTCTGTGCCACCCTATTCTTTACCCAAGAACTTTCTTACAGCTCTATTGCTCTATTCGAGTTTAAAAAAATATTCATTAGACCTGCGATATTTCTGACAATTGCCAATGAGGGAACAACCATCCAGCATTTTACCAATAGGAGCCAACCCTCCAGCACATATAGACCAAATAATTATTATGGTTCTAAAGCAGCCTGAGTTTGGTCAGCCATCCGGGCGGAATTTGCCGAGCAGTACCGTTGTTTGCCAGTTGTTCTAACTTTGTGTGCCCTCAATCTATGTATCCGGTTCATTGAAACCTGGCCGAAACAACAGCCCATAACATAATGTCACAGCAAATGTGCCGCTCTAATTCGTTGATACTTCTGGCTGCTGTAAAAAGTATTAGTTTTTATTGCCACGTGATATTTACAAAGCACTTCGCTCTGTTACGTCAGTGTTGAAACTTCATGCTCTCAGATTACCTAGATAAGCTAACGTAAAAACATAAATTTTTGATATGTGATAAAGTTTTGCGAACCTTTCAGGTCTCTTTAATTGCTTAACGGATAATGGCTTTGTGACAGTCTGGTCTAGACTGGGATCGAGATTAAACTTGCTGGGCGTGATTGAAATCAATGTAGGGAGTCTGACTGCTCAAACTGATGATACAATGGTCAAAGTCAAAGTAAGGGAAATTGCGATTTACTAAAGTAATCTATATTGGGTCTAGATTAGATAAGACTAGGAAAGGAAAGAAGCAGAACTATGGCTGAACATCTGACCAGTACCGTGTGACAAATGCTGAATTAAAACCACTTCACAAAAATGACAAGCTGGACTACCTTGATAATCAGATTGCTGTCATTAAATTAGCAAGAATTACACATTTCAAGAAAGCGATGTATAAAAAAGCTACGTAGGAGTTCATTCCCTGTCTCTCGGTCATTAAAGTAAAAAATGGTAAGGTTCTCCCTGAATCCGATGCCATAGCAAAAAAGATGGACTGAATACTGTAGCGATATGAATGATGAAATTACAATAAGAATAGTACTAATAAAATGCAAAAAGAAATAGAACCACTTAATAAGGAAGTGGAATGGGCCATAAACCAACTACCCGTCGTTATCACTGATAATAGTGAATTGTGAACTTTGCCAAGCGAGACCCATGTCAAGTTTATGAATGAGAATTTAATTCTTGATGTTAGGCTTTGAGAGTGCTGTACTGGCTCATTCATGATTGGTTGCTTCTCTGTTTTTTGTTTTGTAATTTTTTTTCCTATTTAAATAAAGATCATGAATAACATACTGTAGCTTAATAAGTTTTAGTGCCAATACATGTGCTTTATACTGTATCAAGAAATTAATTAAGTTTTTAAAGTTCCATTAGTTTGAAGTAGGTTACATTTACACAAACTCTGCAGACTCTTGTTACAGGGCGACCAGACTTGGCTTACTTACATCAATGTAAATATAACAACTAAAAAAAGATGAAGACCAACTTGATGAAATATTCTTAAAGTCTGAGTAAAGTTGACAATTTAGCCAAATTTCATCATACCAAATAACCTAATTAGAGCTCAAAATAGCTCAGAAACTTGGTATTTGGAGAGTTAAGACACAAATTTTCCAGGGGTAGCATGCCCTCGACCCCCATTGAAAGGGCTTTCACCTACTGTAGTGGCAGTAAAGCTCAAACAATTTCATGGTAGTTCACATACAGGTCTCATTCATGACCAAAAGAAAAACAAAGTTCTTAAAATATTGTATTAAAAATTGCAACTCTGAAAAGTAGTTAAAACCTTTTTTTTCGTATGAAAGTATCTATTTGTCAAATCCAAATGTCATCATCATGATAAATTAGATAATTCATTTTATTTTCAGGGCCGCACTGGTGTGATGATATGTGCCTACATGCTGCATAGACAGCGATTCAAAGATGCAGAATCTGCCCTTAAACACTATGGGCAAGTAAGAACACAAGATGAAAAGGTGAGCATAACATTAACAGATAATAATAAACTCCTTTTTTCGTTTTCAAACTAACTATTACCTATGTGTTGATGCAGTGCTCAATAGTATTTCTCTGTGTTTCAAAAATATAATTTAGATATCCTTAAGATATGGTTCTGTGTAAACATTTCACTCTTGATTTTTGCACAAATTATCATTGAAGTATGATGAATGGTTTGAAATATTTGTAAAGTACAGTGTGTGTATATCAACATCCTTTGTGATATAAATTTAATGTCTATGCATAAAATAAAAAGACCAAAAAGAAAGAATTAGTTGAGGAGTTGAGGTCATCGACGCTGATACTGTACAATTAATAAAAACTAATGACTTCCTTTGTTATATTTTTCACGGCAAAAGACCTTGGGAGACATTTATTTTGCTGTGTTGTTAGTCTTTCTTTTTTTCTTTTTAATAAATGAAATTATTTTTCAGTGAAGCCATGACGTGTTTCTTCCTTCTTTACACTTTGTCTTTTTTTAACCATTTCACTAGTCAGCCTGTGATAAAGAAAAAAAAAGCTGAGAAAAAGTTCAATGTAAAAGGAAATTGTTTAGTAAGATTAGAGAAGAAAAAATTATGGCATAGCAAAACATGTAGACATGCCAAAATATCAATTCAGTAGCTGTGGATATAAGTGGACTTTTAAGAATGAGAATAGAACACAAAATTACTGTTCTTGCCTGCAAGCAATTGACCTCAAAGAGAAAGTTTTAAAACAGTGGCGATAATTTGCTCTCTAATCCCATTCCCAATACTGTGTATTTTCTCAATATGATTATTTTAAGTTTTGAAGGGTATTAAGACCAAAATGCTTCTATCTAAAATTGTTTTTGGGAAAAATTTTTCTTTAGTGAGACCCATGAGCACAGCAAAATGTTGTTTTAAATAGTTTGCGTTTTGAAGATTAAAGAAGCACAACATTTTTCCTAGCTACCAAAATCTATTTGTGTAGAAAGAGTTTAAAAAAGACATTGCTTTTCCCCCCTAAAAATGTTAAACCTCTCCAATTATTTCTCTTAAACTGATAATCTTTCTAAAAAGCTATTTATTAACTGCCATTGTAAAGCAAAAAACAAATTTCTCCAACTCAAGGTTTATGGGTTGACATTGTAAAAAACAATTTTCAAAAACATATTTTCCTTTTGTAGTGCACACAAATACGGGCAATAAGGAAAACGCAATATTGACCCTAAGGAGGGTTTCAGGCTTTTCAGTTTTTAGTTCAAATATTTTTTTTCTGTACCTCATGTTTTTATTTTAGCTTTTTGTCTTAATTAGATCAAATATTATGCCAATTTTTTAAAACATGAATAGGTCAACTTTTGTTATAAATAATAAGTAATTCACTTTGATCCCTGATTTAATGCTTTAAAAAAGAGTCTGGCAAACTCACATATATGCATTAACACACATATTAATTTCTATGACATAATGAATAAATAAAGTTTTATCTTGTATAGGTTTTTTATAACAAGCTTCTTCATTATTTGATAATCTGTACAGGGTGTCACCATTCCTAGCCAGAGGCGATATGTATTGTATTATGCGGAGCTGCTCAAGCCAGGTGTGGTCTATAGACAAGTCAGTCTTTTACTGAGGGGAATCCAGTTTGAAACCATTCCCATGTTCAGTGGTGGAACCTGCAGTAAGACTTAGTTTACTCTTCTCTAAACAGTTTTTTTGGTGGGTGCGGTGGGCGTGGTTGTTGCTATCTTTTAAAAAAATTTCTGTTTACAAGGTGATTATCAGCAAGAGGACACTGGTCAATCCTATTTTCTCTGCTCTCTCTTTGCCTTCACCCCCATCCTCTTATTTAGTACCTTGAACTTCCCCCATCTCCCCATTTCTTTCTATTTGTTCCGTACTTCTCTTAACCTAAAAAACACCCCCCACGCCCTGGTAACTCTCTTTAGTCTCATTAGCTCCACATATACTCCTCTGCCTGTACAAAACTTCCTTTTTCCTTTTGCTCTTACCCCCTCTGCCAGTCTCCCCCTCATCTGTTATTTTTTCATTATGGCTATTCTTTTTATGTTTCTACATTATTCTCTGTCTGTCTGTCTCTTTCTCTCTCTGTATCTCTCTCTTTCCCTGGATACAGACTAAATACAATGTCATAACCGGGATGCACTTCGTTTGATACAGGATTAATAGTCAATCCAACAGTAAAGACAAAGACCAGTGGCCCCTAGAGAGGTTGTGGCTCAAATGGAAAGTGCTATAGTGAGAGTAGTTCTTAGAATGAATGTTCCAGGCAGGCTTGTCAAGCAAGCAATAAAGAAGCGGCTTGTAGAGAATGGTGAAGATTTCACAAGTGCTGAGAGCTGCTGGAGGCTGCGTTTAGCTTGAACTTTGGAACAGGTGGAGAGGATGAAGAGACTGATGAGCTCCAGGAACCAATGATGTCACCAGAGGGTGCATGTCTCAACAGGGGCAACAGCATAGAGATTGCAGCTCTACAGATTTGATGCACTTGATGGTGGATAACCACCAACTGAAGGAACAGCGTCAGTGTAAGATTTGCATGGATGAAGAAGTTTGTATGGCCTTCTTACCGTGTGGCCATCTAGTTTGTTGTACAACAAAGACACCACAGCCCTGATTGCCTGCCCCATATGTTGGGCCAAAATATGGGGAACAGTGCGCACCTACATGTCTTGAGTGGAGAAATCAAGGTATAGAAAATATACTAGTGCTCCAGTTTAAGAAATTAAAGTGAAGGAGCATAAGGGTCTTCAGCATCTCAAATTAATTTTTTTTTTAGTCAATACAAAGCTAAGTAAATGTGTTTAAAAAATCATTGCTTAGCCAGGCTGACAAATTTTAACATTATCAGTATCTCTTATTAATTGAGATAAGTGATGACACACTAACAGGGCATTCCCCACCTCCTAGAGACACAAAAATTGGCACCAAACTGGAAAAAGCAATGAAGATTTCCGTGGGCATTTTAATTTGACAAGATATGCTGCATTTTTTGCCGAAGGAGATGAAAACTTCATTGTATTTTAGATTTCCTCTAAACTGAGTAAACACACATTGTATGACTTCTTTTGGATTAGACTCTATATTCTAGATCTGTGATTATTCATACTCAGAAAATTAAAGATCAAAGTCAACATCTAAAATAAGATTTGTAAGTCAATAATGTAAGTTAGGACTAGTGATTTGTGGGAAGATAGTCTAGATCTAGATCTTGGTTATACTGGTAGTGAAGTGGGCCCTATTGAGAACCCTAGTTCTGAAGTATCTGAATCAGCGTTCTTTTATCAAAATTGTGTTTAAAATTTGACAAAATGGAACGTAAAAGCTTAAGTTTTAATATAAGGAATTCTGGACATAAAAATAACACAGAGCAAAGGAGGTGTTGTTCAACTTGTAAACATACTGAAAATAAAGTTTTATCTAGATATTATGAACATCTAATTTACACATAGATCAAAAAGTGCATGTTGATCGCAGTCTCGGCAGTTCTAAGCTATCAACATTTTGACAAGGTTTGTAACACAACCTTTCTTTTTGGCCTGTAAGCAGAAGTTTTAAGTATACCCATAGCTATTTGTTGGTCTCATAATAGTTCATTTACACCCTGTTATGATATTTAGGCCTACACACAAGTACGCTTTCAAAGAAATACAATATTAATGACAAGAAATATGATCTCCTCACAGACACCCACCCACACACTTTTTTCTCTCTTTGTCTGTCTGTCTCTCCCCCTTTATGTATCTGTTAACCTCATTTGCTCCCACCCGTCCTTAATGATGGACCATGTACTCCCTTAACCTTTCTTGCTTAACAGCTTCCCCCTCTTTTCTGCTCATTTTTTTCCCCTGGATACTTGAAACTACTATCAATATTGCCAATTAGCTTTAAGCTAGTGACTCAGGCATTTAACACTGACGCAAATTCATCTCTCCAATTATATGTGTTGGGGAAGGGGTGGTGGAGATGGTAGAGATCTACAAAAATTCTAGCAACGTGACCAGGCTCTAGTGACATATCTGATATGAAAAAATTTTTTTTTTACCTTTTAAGATTAAAATTTAGACTTTTTTCTAGGATTATCCTGTTCAGAAGTGCAGATAAATTTAGGCAGTGTATTATTTTTTACTAGTTGAAAATGAAAATGCTAATCCAATCTACCCTAGGCCAGAATCTACTTCTAAATCTAAATAAAAATTTAAAGTTGCATGATTGTTTAAGTAAGCCTTTGGTTTCTCTTGACGTTTGCTAGAAGAAGATCATCTAAGTTTTGTTAGTGCTAAGTAAGATAAGTAGTTATCCTATAAAACGTTAAACAAACATAAGTTTTACTGATCTATTCCATTCCAGCCCCCTTTTTTGAAGTTCATCAACTAAAGGTGAAAGTATACACATCCCCGGCTTATGACGGTGTTGGCAAAGAACGCAACAGTTTCTTCATGCCTGTAAACCAATCAAATCAGTCAGTGCCGTTGTGTGGAGACATAAAAATGGAATTTTTCAACAAATCCAAAATTAACAAAAAGGTTTGCTTCAGTTTTTTATATGATTGTCTCGTTTCAAGCGTCATAGCTGTAGCCAGTAAATGTGCCCTTTGGTTTGACACATTTTCCTGTCTTATCACACAACAAATTACTGGTTTTCATCTTCATCTTTTAAAAATCACAGGGATGCAAGTTTTCCGATTTTAATCGGAATTCCGATTTTTTCGTCTCCCCCGATTTTTCTGATTTTCGTATTCCTTCTTCAACCAGACAATCAGCAACAAAAAAGTCGGAAAAATTATAAACTTATTAAAGTAAGAACTTAAACCGAGAAAAGACGACCGGAAAATCGGAAGCGAATTACATACCTTTTTCCGATTCTATGGCGATACCGATTATTTCTTTTTGTTTATCCGTACGTCGATTTCCGTTTATATTTTACATGTAACCTCATCGCCCGATTTCTTTTTCGTGATGAGTTTGAAACTGTCCACACAATGGCCAATGGTCGTAAAAGCAAAAGTGAAAGTATGCTACCAATAATTTTTCTTGTTTATCTTTTGTATACTCCGTGTAGTTCTAGGCCTAGTCATAAATAAAGTGATCTTACGATAATACGAACACATGGTTCTATGACTGTTCAAAACATCGAGAGTCCTTTATAATCCTTTCTTACATTACATCTAGATCTAGCCCCGAGCAATCTTGTGCACTTCGTCTTTTTCAGCCAAGAGCGATCTTGTTCAGTGATTGCTGCACCTCGTTGACCTTTCTAGATCTGTTTAATTTTCAAGCAAGTGCCAGGCTATAGGCTTAAACTCTTAGATCTAGTAGTCTTACTCTTCAAATCTAGATTAGATTTATTCTATCTCTCTATAGATCTAGATTAAACGTGGAGAAACAGTGTAGCTAGTCATTAACTGACTTAGCCTTACTTGCTTACCCTAGAAAATCTAGATCTAGACTCTAGTAACATTTGCTAACAATCTACAGTAAAACCTCGTCATATCGCCCCCCGCTTTACCGCCATTCCCGCATACCGCC
>BMAT01010924.1:27348-44655 GCA_019649035.1 Elysia marginata
CTATTTCAAAGAACAAATAAAGGAGAAAGACATCAATGGAGACTTTTCTTCTAGTTATAGCAGGAAAAATTTCGGACGAGGATGGTGTTGCATGATGTTTGCTGTGTAAAAGGAGAGTTTCTTACCAAACTGGTGGCAAAATCGTTTTTGCTAGACACTGAAAGGCTGGCTTTAGTAATCAGAATAGCGCGTGCTCGGAAACTTCCATAAAAAAATTTCCTGCTTTTTTCTCATGAGCTGCTTGCATCCCTGAAATCAAATATACCTGTCTACAACGTACTGCCTCATATGACTTCTCTGTTATTCACTGTGCTATAACGATAAACTTTAAAAACAATAAGAGATCTATATTCTGTCTGTTATTCCTGCTTGAAAGGCTTATTCATCAAAAAGACATTTTTACCTCTCTTCACCATTAGTTGTTTTTTCCTCTCCAGTCTTCTTATTCCAATCCTTTCAAGTATATATCTGCCAGTAAAATAACATGATATGGGTATTTGCAGATTTGAGTCAGAAAAGACTGAAAATAAGAACATTTTTTTATAAAGAAAGTATGTTATAATATGATGATTCAGAAATATTTTCTCTGTGTAGGAGAAGATGTTCCATTTTTGGTTTAATACTTTTTTTGTGCGAGAGCATGAAAAAAGTCACCAAAACGGGGCTGCAAACAGCTCTAGTGGTAGCTATGAGAACAACGAACTCTTATCTCTCACATTCACCAAGAATGAGCTGGATCGTGCCAACAAAGACAAGGCTCACAGACTTTTTAGTCCAAATTTCAGAGTAAGTGAACACAGGTGAAAGTTTTGTTTTTAAAAAGCATTACACAAACGAGTATACCCTGATGTGCGTGTCAGTTGCTAGTATTAGATATTTGTCTCACATTCTGTCCAAATGAGTCCTTAGTCGAATAAATTAGTTTTGAGATATAGCCTTTTAAAGATCAGTGGGTGCTCAGAGGTCAAATTTTTTCTATTTTAGATATTGATGCTAAAACCCATCTCTAAACAGTTTTCACACCTAACTCATGTTGCAATTTCATGTTTTGTGTGTAATTTTAGTTGGTATGGTTTCCAAGGCTTAAACACATGTTAAGTCAACTATACTTTAAATGTCATTTTCTCTCTTTTCTGAAATGTCACAAAACCTAACCATGTTGACTTCAAATGGCTATAACTTCATTCAAAAGCAAGATAAAGCTTTTCTGTTTATTGCATTTGAAAGTAGAGAAAATAAGCTTATTTTTGATACCCATATCTTACTACCTTCCAATTTTGACTTGACTCATTTTGACTGGTTGCAAGACATTTGTGTAAACCATAAATGCATTTACAGGTTTATATATAGTTATCAGAATTTAAAAAAATATTAAAAAATGTTGTTTGACTGAAAGCACCTTTCTGTTTGTCATTTAAACAGTACTCTGTCTATAAGCAGGGACAGAGTTGTCATTTGAACAGACAATGTCTATAGGCAGGTCAAGGGTTTAAACATAATCTTAGGGATATAAATCTTTCAGATTTTTGCTGATTTCAACTCCCCCACCCCTTAACAAATTTGGGGTTTCAGCTCAAATTTTTTTGCTTACCATCATACACACACAAAAAAAAAAAAATCAACCAGTAATTCATCACTTGTTTGCAAGTAACCTTTTGTAGTATTAAACTTAGTGAAGAGCACAACTCCAGTTCCTATATGCCTTTTAGAGAGTTGCCCTTTTCTATTGTTACTCTTAAGTTCTAATGATTCCAAAGCACTGTGAGTCTCACATCATGTTGAATTTTTTTTCATCGGCTATTTGCAACACTGGACTCTGATGCAGCAGGATTTCTAAAGAGAGTCGTATCGATTTTTTTTTTATATTAGTGTTAATTAAGGGATAAAGACACCTTTAAGGATCCAAATATTTAGGACAAAATAATAGTCTCTGTTTTTATTTCCTTTCTGTCAAAAAAATATAATTACAACAGTGTAAGTTTTAGATGCCTAGTTCCTCAAAGTTTGGTTGAACTAATAAACGTATATACTGGTACTTGTAACTTGTAATTCAGTTATAAGTCACCTGACAGGCATATTTCCTATTATTTGTCATTATTTTGCAACTGCATATTGGGAATGAGAATACAGTATAAAATTATTTTTATCGCTTGCAAGCAATTGGCTTTAAAGAGAGAGTTTTGGTTGGTTCTAAAATATAAGTTTGGTGTCTAAGATGTAAAAAAAAAGTTATTTTTGGTGCAAAGAAGCTTATTAAAAAAAATGGGAGAAAAGTTGTAAAATAAGGGTTGCTAGATAAAACTTCAGCTTTTCAGTTGGAACAGGCGATCTTAAAAGTTTTCAGTGTAACTTCACCAAATCTGTTTCATACATGTAGGTCTTGGGTATGTCTAGAATTTGTGCATCTGGCTTTTTTTATATTCTTAATATTGAGATTTTTATCTAACCTTTGCTATTTTAACCTTGTTTTTCTTCCTTTTACCTAGGTAGTATAACTATAATCCCCCCCCCCCTCAAAATTTTCAAGACATCTTTTTCAAGGCACAAAATGTTGTAAATATTATTCAAAAGGAATATGCAAAGTTTTGTGGCATTTGATGGATAACTTTATTTAGATATCCTGTTCCAACTGCAGCAAAAACAGCGAAACATGAGAAAATGAAAACATTGAAAAAAAAAACTACGTCCACTTTCCCCAAAATTGGGTCCACCTTGCTTGTGAAAAAATTAAAATAAAATACTTCTCCTTTTGTTTCATACTTGTGTTATACATAAGTCTACTCAGAAATAATTTTGTTTTGTAGACAAACAAAAATCCTGCAAGCATGGTGGCAATGGAAATTCATAATTTGAACAGTTTAACCTTTTTATTCTGGTCCCCAATACAGAAGTGTGTACATCTGTATAAATTTAAAAAATTCAGTTACCTAATCTGTGAGTAATTTACTGACAAAGTTTGCTTGGCATTTACTTTAATAATTATAATAATAATAATAACAACAACAATAATGATAATAATTCACTTGTGGAGCGCCTAAAATGCACTAAAACAGTGCTTGGTAGCCCTAATACATACAATATAGAAGAACTTTACTCCTAGATAGTTACACAAAGAAAAAAATAAGTATTTATAAAAATAAAATAAAAAAGCCATCATGTTTTTCAAAATTTTTGTAGAAATAAATCAAAGGTATCATTTTTCATGGTTTTTAAACCTCTATGATAATCTGAATATGGCATTATGCTTTGTTGAAAAATCAGCTTATCATACATGTTTTCATACATGTTAAATTTTTAAAACCTTGTTTTGAACTAATTGGGGCAAACCATCATTATGATATGTTTAGTTGAAGTAAACAACCAAAAACCTAAATTGCAAAAAAAAAGAAATATGGTTAAAATTTTGTACAGAATGAAACTCAGATTCAAACTAAGTCTGTATTTGCTTTCCTGTCCTCAGGTACGAGTATTATTTTCCCCAATGCATTATAATGGGAACACCAATTTGGAGCGTAGCAGGAGTGCGGATGACATGACAGCAAGTCAGCTTAGTCAGTACCAGTTGCATTATTTACCAACAGTGCATTCATCTGGGAGGTTTGGTGCTGTGCCTCATATAGAGACAAGCCTTAATCTGTTACAACCAAGGCACAGAAACAATATGTCAAGCCCTTCTTCGCCTGTTGCATCCCAGCTTCCTTTGTCCCCACTAACCCCACCTCTTTCCTCTAGCACAGCTTTCACATCCAGACCCATAAACAATCCCATAAGTCGTACTGCATTGGACAGATACCATCTACTGGCTTCAGACAGGGGGCACATCCATCCTTCCATTCTCTCTCAGTCCTCTACACAGCTCCCATTATCATCAGCTTCCCACCAGCAAATGTCTGTGCATAACCTCCACTCTCCAGTGACTTTCTTTGGAGGTGATAACTCCGACACTGCTGGCTCGGAGGGAGCCAGTCAGCAGTGCAGTGACTATGATCCCACAGACAATGATAACCTTTCAGACGACACTGATGCTGATGAAGACGAGTGGAGAGGTTGTGATATCACTCAAGTATAGTAAAATAAGGATTGGCAGAGAAACAAGGTAGAAAAGTAGATTTATCATTTTTAACACATTTGAGGCGTAAGGGTTTTAAATGTTGTGAAGATGTTTAGAAGACTGGTATGGTTCCTACATGAGACAGCTATAATTTGTTGATGCCCTGAAGATTGTGGCAGACAGTTGTGCAGTCTTTCCAAAATGAAAGAAGTTTTATGGTCATTTTATTTTTAGTAGCAAATTGTAGTCAAGTTAAAATGTAAAAACTGTTGCTATGCTAAAAACACTGGGTGCTGAAAGATTTAATGAATGTGAACAACAGACTCATTATGTGTTAACAGTGCGCTTACAGCATGTGCAAAGAAGCAATTAAAGAATAGCTTTTTAAATCTGTCAATAAGAAAATGTTCTCATTGGCCCAGTAATTGCTATAAAAGAGAGAAGAAAAAACTGTTTGGTCTCAAAAGAGCTGTGTTGGTTTTAGAATAGCCATCAGGCTGTTGAATTATGAATGGATGCTTATGGGTACATCTTATACTCATAGTTAAACAAATTTGCTAGGACTCAATTTATGTTCTAAACTTAAATAAAAGATTTTATCATCACTACTCAGCTCTCAAACAAAAATAAAAAAAAAGACAATATTTATAAAGGAAAACTAAAAAGCAAAAAACAACTGGGTTTTAAAACTGTATTTGTACTGATTCTTTTCAGCATTCCCTCTCTCTCTATCTCTTTCTCTGTCTCCTTTTTTTACCTCCATGCATTGTTTTCTTCTGTAGTAAGCAAGATTTGAATCAGAGAAAGTAAAGATACAAGGAAAAAGCGATGACAATTTCTTTTTTTATAAAGTAGTCAATCAAACCTGTATGCAGGGAAAACCAAAATTTTAAGTTTTGTGAAAGCCACAGGTCTACGCAAAAAAAGAGGATAGAAGGCCATATTAAATATGAATAGAAAACTAGAACTGCTTCTTTAAAAAGAATTTTTTTTTGCATTCACTTCTGTATCTTTTAATGTGTAGCAGGACCCCTAAATGAGACTAGTTGTACTGAAGGTTGGTTAAAAATATCCTACACATCTTTTATCGTTGAAGTCTTTGGATTACAATTTCACATTATAGATGGAAAATTTATGATCTATGATGTCATGCAACATTCATATTGTTGAAACCGTAGCTGGATTTATATATGTAATAAAAAAAAAACACTTCATGAACAGCTGGTTGTGAGTACCTTCAGGTCCTTAAATAAAAAAAGAAAAACGTTAAAGTTTTCGCCATTTAAGGAAGTATGGGCCACAGAAATTCCCAATCTTTCATTAACTAATAAGTAAGGATATTTTTCTTGTAGAATCAAATGGCTGCAAGCGCTAATTCTTCAAAAGATGCATATATGAGACTGTGACAAAAGGTTGTTTAGCATGGAAGATAAGCCTAGAATAGAGGCATTCATGTATTACTTTGTCACTGTTAAATTTTGATGTTTAACCCCAGAGGCGTTCAATTTAATTCTTTGCATCCTAATTTCCCTAGGTGCTATTTCTCAAAAAGCCTTCCCATTTTCTATGACGGATAAAATTTGCCAACCTGGCTTTTAGTGTCAAAATACTTCTTTTTGTTATATTATAAATGCGAAAAGAGTTAATTAGTTTTTGAACCAACAAATTACGAACATTTCCTGACCATCAGAACAGAGAGTTGCTACTTTTTAAAAATTGTGTTTTTTCCTGTCATTGTCAGCATCCCTCATGACTCAATTTTTCTTTAAATGTGTTAGTCTGCTGCGAAAATTTTGAATCTAGCAATGTTTTTAGCTTTTTACATCTTTCAAGCATGGTCATGTAATATAGTAACAATTATGAAATATTTAAACCAACTCACAAATGAAAATGAAATCTTACCCAAATTGATAAACATTCTTTTGTCACAATTTTGCATATTCCTTTTTGATTGGTGTCTCTTTGTACAATTGTAATTCAACTGCTTCTCAAAATGCATGTAGATCTCAAATACATATGAAAGGAACGTGCCTTATTATAAAACCAAACAAAGTTAAATGGTATGGATATAGTTTTGAATAAACCACTACATCCTTAAAAATATGTTCTCTTCCTTTTTTCCCCCAAAATTTTCAAACTTCAGGACCTAAGACAGTAATTGGATAGGAAAAAAGAAGAATCTATCATAATAATGGATACTCATAAAATGTAAACGATGAGGTCCAACCTAGCAGTAAATTCATTTGCACCTGTGGGTGGGATCTTAGTCCAAAGTTAAATGCTCACACATGATGATGCACACAGAGTTCACTAAATTCACCTCTGACCTTAGCTTCTCAGCTCTCTGCTTGGCCCCTTCTAAAGCAGCTGCTCCCTATCTGGTATGTTGTCTCCAGGGTAACCTGTCTTAAGCAGTGGTTTCCCAGTAGAGTGTGTCAATGATGCTATTTGGGAGGGACTTTTTCAGAATTGTCTTTGGAGCAAAGCATCAGTTATCCTCTTTGCCTGTGCGCTACTGAAAGCTCACTGTAGACAATTTGTTTCACCTCATTACCATCAGACATGCTCACAGGTGTCCTGACCATCTCAACCTATAGTGTGTTGCGAAAGTATCAATGCTTTGCATCAAAGCTTTTTGGAGCAACTCAACATTTGATACTTTGTTGAACCATTTGATGTTCGAGATGCCTCTTAGACAGCGCTGGTGATATTGGTCCAGAAGCTTGTCATGCCTTGGGTAGGGCGTCTCAGTTTTACAGCCATACAGCAACACTCAGAAAAACAGCTTTGCACACTGTGCACTCAGTCCCTACGCTCAGTCGCGTCTCACTTCCAACTCGGTTCTGCAGTCTGCCACAAGATACACTTGCCTTTGCTGTTTGGGTGGATGTTTCCTTGTTGAGGGAGTTTGAGGATGATAGGCTACTTCCGAGATATTTGAAGGAACCATGACAGTTCTAGGTCTTGTCGTCAATCTGCACCTTATGAATTGTTGGCTATGGATTCTCCTGCAGGCTGAAACATTACATCTGTTTTTAATTTTTGATTGTCAGCCTAAACGGTTTGATGGCATCTAATAGGGAATCTGCTTTTGTTGAAGATCATGCTCACTGTGGGCGACAAAAGCACATTGATCAGCATACAAGTTGCAAATAAGCCAATGTGACTTTTGTCCTTGTGTTGAAGTGTTGCAGGTTAAAGAGATCCCACCTCTCTACATGAGATCTGAATGCCTGAGTCTGTATCTGTGAAAGCTGAGAGCAGCATCAAGGTAAAAGAAGGCTGAAGAGTGTTGGAGCAAGAATCTTTCAAAATTACATCATAATTAACACCATGTTGTGTAGCATGCAACCTGAATAAGAAGAGAAAATCCGTGCCTAACTTTTTCAGTCTTAAAGTTGCTCACATTGCATAGTGCTTTGACTAACTAGATCTGCCCACTGACCATCCCTGAGCCTATCATCTTCAAGGACTCCTACAACATTGGATACCGAAAGTAGTAAAACCACCTGTAATAACTGACTGCCATCACCCTTCCTCTCAGGCCAGCTACCCATTCTTTCATGACGTAAGCCTTACATCACTGTAGAGGCCCCTTAGGCTCTGATTAACCACTGCCTTTATTGACTGACGTGTGATTTGATCACTTCAACATTAATTTAACGCGTTGCACGATTACTGCCTCTAAAGAGCAGTGGTCAAAATAATGCTGATCGTTTCTCTGTTGATGGTTAAACCATACGGTAATATTCTTGACACAAATCCTATCTGTGTTCTTGTTTAAGTTAGTGTCAACATTTGACTACTGTAAATGCACACGGCTTAAGAAGAGTCTACATGGAGTACTCTTTACTTTTTAAGTGTTTTAACTTACAATTAAATGTGTCTTTTTGTTGGTGTTTATATTGCAATATGTAAATTGCTTACTTAAAACTTGTCAAAAAAATTTTCTTGAAAAAAAAAAAAGAACTTTGTTTTGCTGTACGACTAGGGACAATTTCTTGCCAAACCTTAGTTTTCACAAATGTCTATCATTGAAGAAGTACTGATGGGTTTCATATTGGATTATTGAATAGATTTGAAAAAAAAAAAAACCATAAAATCAAGCACAATTTCTATCTAGATTCCAACTTTACTATTTCTAATCACCAAAGCTACAAAGAAATAATAATAATAATGTTAGTAATGATGACAATAATAATATCAATTATAGCGATAATATTTGAATGAATAGTTTTATTTAGTTTTCACTTAAGAAAAGCCAGAAAAAATGAACTATTTAATAAACCTTTTCAGCCTAAAAATTGGTAAATATATCCTGTTTTGACTTGCTACAAGACAAGTTTCTCTTTAAATCCCAATTAATCTAGCATAGAAGTATCTATCTTTCAAAGTAAACCTCTTATTTGTTATTGCGTTTTGTTAATTTCTTTATGATTTTTTTAGCAACCTCACAAAATAAGTCTTAAGGTTGGTAAAGCACTGTCATTGATAAGTCGAAAAAGCCATGTTCAATTTTGGACACAAATTGCAGGCTTGCTTACTTTACCTAGGATCGCTTCCTTTTTTGTGATAGAACACCGGATAAGATGGTCAGCGTCAAATTTTGCCCTGTTCCAAGTGTCACAGTTTTGTCTGGCTCTACCAAAGTTTGTCGATCCACAGGCTATGCTGAACTAGCGGCCATGTGTTTCATGGCTTGATTAAAAAAATTTGAAGACAATTTATTCAACACGTGAGGGAAATAAAGCAATAGGTTGTGTGTTTTTACATATTCACTTATATAACACATAAACTGAATGCTACCAGCAGATGAGGTTTTTTTTTTGTCTTTTCTTTCTTTTTAAAAAAAAATTTGTTTGTGTTTGTTTCAGAGTTTACTTTCAGACCTTTCATGGTAGATCTATCCAGACATACGTTGTTTTTTTCCTCATGGTATATGATGTCTCAACTATGCTGGTACAAACTTGAAAATAAGACTCAAATAAAAGTGATCTGAAATTTTTTTTAATGAAGCTCAGACCTGACTTTAATTTCACACTAATTGGATACTGGTCGGTCATTCGTGACAGTACCAACAGGGTACGCAGAGTCAAGTCTTAGAGAGGTAAAATAAACTGTAGGTTATCAGTTCTAGCAATTCATATAAGGGGAATCCCTCTCAGAAATGAAACTAACCCCTTTCCGGTTGCTCTGTACAAATAAAACCGCCCACTGTTGAACTAGAAATTGCGGTAATCTCTCCAAGAGCTAAGGCCTTTCACATGATTTGTGCAGTGACTTCACTCAGGCCTGTGCTGTACTCATACTGGTACTAGAAAGATAAACCTAAAATGAATATGCTTGGCTGACCAGGGCTATCACAGCCTGTTTGTATCTAGCCCATTGGTTGTATTTTGTGATATAAAGATGTAAAAAGTCTCCGAATTAAATATGGTGAAAATCATCATTTGATATGTTCGTAATGTGCTGGGTTATTTCATGTTGAAAGTTGGGGATCAACGTGACCAGCTTTTCATTAAAAGGGTTAAAACTGTGCATGTACTAATTCATTTTAAAAGGATTAGCTATCCAACAACCATAAATCTCATTTTATTTAAATGATTTTATGATTATATATGATCAAACAAAGTGAACAGTTTATTTTATGTACAGAAAAAATTTTGGACAGTTTTTACCCCCCGTAGAAAAAAAACCAGTTGTAGTTGTACATTTCTTTGAAACTGCCACCATCCCAACTAGACTGATTTTGTGGTACTGCTACACAATATGTTCTGGTCTTTTTCTTCTGCACTTAAACATGGTGCATTGTTTTGGCTCTAGCTGTTTTCTATTTTGCAGCTTGGCAAATGCAGAAGAGCCTGTATTTAATTCTACAGTTCTTCTCTTACTACGTTTAATTTTTCTTCTTTTTAAATGAGGCCAGTCTAATGACGACCCAAATAAGTTTTTGGTTTTCTTTTTCTGGTTATCAATCAAAATTGGATGAAGAGAGAGGATTGCTGCAAGTCATCTGAGTTTATACAGCTCAGTAGAAGTAACATTATGCATGTACATATGAATTTACATGAATATATGTTTTTCTTTGCTATTGTCACTATGAGTCATGAAGGGTTTGGTTCACACTTGAACTGCTTTTAAATGTTCGACTAGTGATTTTTTAAAACTTTTGGCTTCTCAATTGTTTTTTGTCTTGCATTAATGTTTAATGTGAACTTACAAGTTCTAAAAACAATGTAAATTTAATTTTTTTTTTGTTGTATCTCAAGAGTTGTGTTGCATGTATTGATATTTAGTTGGTTTCAAGCAGCAGATAAAAATATCTTAGGGTATTAGTTCATCCTAATCTGACCAATATAAAGGTGTCCTTTTTAACAAAGTAATACACACTAAACTTATAATGATAGATAATTAAAAAAAAAGTAATATTTACATAAATTTTAAAAGCTGTACATGCACATAGCTCCATACAAGGCGAAAACAAGACATTGCATAGTCGTCTATGTATCAAGACACAGTATATGACTTTAAAAAAATGATAGCAACAATATAAACAAAATAATTCTTGATGTTTGAATGAAGAATATGAAGGTGAAGATAATGGTTTGGGTGCCAGGCATGACTGAGAAAAGAGGGATGAATAGAGATCAGCCAATCTGCTGTCCTCATGAGAGCCAAATACAATGCCATCTATTCATTAGCAGGTAACATCTTGTAAAGGGATTTGCTTTTTAAAATAATAAAGTCCAATCAGAATTTTCAGATGCTGTTTTTCATGAATGGAGATATTTGAAAATATTTTTATGCAGGGTTGATAAAGTTATTCCTTTTGTTCCAAATCTATTTTATAGGATCTAACAGGACATTGAGTTGTTGAAGTGAGCAGAAGGTTATGGAGAAATGTCTTTATCTAAACAAAAAAGATAGCAAATCCAATTGCCTGTGTATTAAAGAGCTTATATTTTTATGTCTTCCAAAATCATAAAATACATTTTCCCCCTAGATTTATTTTATGCTCTTAAACAAGCAATACAATAATTTGGAAAATTAAACGATACACTTTATGAATTTGTGCACATAAACTTAACTTTGAACAACACTGTAGGGCAGCATGACTTGTATCATGAAAATTCAAATAATTATGTAATTCATTTTCATTTTCATTTAGGCCTACTGTTGTCCATCCTGCCTGGAACAATCCAAGTGCAGTATCTGCAGTGTGAACTATATGATTATGAGAGATACTGCACCTTGATTGTCCATGGCAGAATCATTGGAGCCTTCTGCTGAAACTACCTGAGTAACATATCCATTTCTGTTTGAATGAAAAATAGTCTGAAGTCAAAGCTGTACACTAAATATCATTTTAATGTCTAAGCCAACAGAAACAGAATTGAGTGTTTGATTGTAGCTAGACTCTGATGGATGGTTTATTGGTTTTTGTTTGTTTGTTTTGTTTTAGAGATTTGACAACTGCACTCACATTTTATTTCATTTTCTTTTTTTTTGCCTTGATTTAGTTCTCTTTTTGTTTGTTTTGTTTACAGTAATTACACCTAAGCTGGAAAGGGTGTATGTGCAGCTACACATTTGATCTAAGAGTTGTTTTTTTTTCTTAGTTTATGTATGTTCTTTCTATGATTTGTCTTTGCAGCCCCATTAACTAAATATTTAAATTAGCAATTGTAACACCGGGGGCTCAGAAAATTTATTGTTAAAAGTGTGAATGCCTCTGAATGGAAAAAAAATTATGTGAAAATAGGCTTTTAACAGTGGGTGCAAGACATTATTGTTTTTAAGAAATTTGTTCCTTGCTTGTCTTAATTTTTTTTTTACCTGTTGTTCAAAATGTATAGTCAATTTTGTTTTTAATTCTAAAAAGCAAAATATTTTAGAAAACTTTCAAGTGACACCATAGACTCACTTGAATGCTAATGTGTTTTTTTTGTCTATGTATACTCTAGATTTAGAAAATGTTTTTACATGTAGTCTTTTTGCCCTTTTTACTGTTATGAAGGTGAAAAAGAAATATACTGAAGGATTAAATTTAAAGTACATGTAATGTTACTAAAACAAAGGCAGTTTTGTACAAGTTGTCAATAGGTTTGAAAGCTTAAGAACCAGTGCTGAGTAGAGATAAGAGTCAAAGCGTTTGTTTCTCACCCTATTTACCGCTTGAAACAGACTACGGAGTCGAGAATGGAAAATGACATTGAGAAATTATTCTTTCATTCTCTTGGAATATGTAAAGAAAGAAATATACAGTCAAATCTGCCTGGCCAACCACCTGTGTTGGCAACCACTTTCCCCTGACTCCTTTGTGTTTTTTTCCATTTTTTGATGACCTGCTGCAACCTTACTAACCAGGGGGGGGGCATTTTTTTTTATCCCACTCTATTCTTTTCTTAAAGAAAACTACTTCAACGCGACCACTCTTGACCGGAGGAGAATCAAATAAAGCACCAGTCCAGAACTCTTGACAAGCTCCTCCTTCCCCATCCCCAGCACCTCCCTATTTCATGCTTTTGTTTGTTTACCTGTGATGTAAACCTGCAAATATGATGGCCTGCGTCCACCAGATGGACAGAGACAGTGAAACAAAACAGGTGGGGACAAAGCAAGACAAAATGCAAGTACATGTACCTGGGACAGCCCATGGACAAGTCCCAACCCCCCCACACACACACACACACACAAACATACGGACGTTCACACATGCAGGAGTACTAAGAGCTGCCAACCAGTACCGATTTTAGTATTTTAGTACAAAAATGGCAACCGAAATGCCAGAGTACTCATGTCAAACTAAAAATTCTGAAATAAATATTGACTGGGAAGAAACATTTGTTAAATAGGAGACAATTGAACAGTATCTTTAAAAAATAGGTATTTGCATTTTTCTTTTTTTAGAGAAAATCAAGAACATTTCCACAATTTTTTCCTGTCATATATACATACACTGATACAGAGCATATATATATATATATACAGATAGATAGATCGATAGATAGCTGTAAATTTGTGCCGTAAGCAATGTGAAATTAAAAAAATTAAGAATCTAATTATTGATATATCATATGTAAATATTAGGCTTTGAAGGAGAGTCAGTTCATTGTCAGTGTAAATCGCTAAACTTCAGAGAAAGTGCCCACACACTACTACTTTTATCTAGATCTAGAAACTCAAGCCGCTCATTGGTGAGTGTTTACCCCATCTTTCTCTCCCTGCCCACAAGTCTGTTCTTTATGGGTCCGAGTCCAACTCCATCTTTGTACTAGGTCTTGGATCAAACTTTCAGTAACACCGGGACAATCGGTGGGCATCATCTTAGAGTCTCAGCTGATAGCAGTCTAATGAAAGATTGCACTTTACATTAATACTTCTTCTCTTTGTATGGTGGATACGGTGAACGAGGTTAAATGTGAGTGTATATACAGGTTAGAGATTTTAATTTAAAAAAAGATCCAACCTTATCTCTCTTTTTAAAAATTTTTTGTGCGGTAACCTTTGTTGAATCTCTATTTTACGTCACTTTAAAGATTAATGGGAAAATGTGTTTTGATATAAAGGCTTGCTGTCGTCATTTTGGTTCAGCTTAGGATAAAATTCAAAGACACAGAAAGGACTTTGCACAAATCAGCATTTTTTTCATGGTTTAGTAATTTTCTTTTGGTTTAGCTCGTACCTGGTACTGTAATACTTAAAGAAGTGTTATATACAATGATACTGGGTCAAATTGTTAATTATTTTAGGGTGGCTAAAAATGAAAACAACTGTACAATGGAGACCATTTAACTGGAATCGGTTTTAGGACTAACTCAAAGTTTAGATATTTTGGACTTAATAGGCTGTTCCCAAGCTCTTGGACGCAAGCGGACTGCACTGTACTAAAATGCTTTTTAAAATTAAAAAGGGAGAAATTTTACAACTGATCAGTTTTGTATTTTTTTTTCTGAAATCAACGTGTACACATTCTAAAAAATGTGTTACGAATCAGTACCCAAGTTTATAGTTCTGATCATTTGATGAATAGTTTTTATTCCATTGTAAATTATTTGAAAGGCCTTTTTTTTTTGCTTGAAACTGTTAATGCTAGCAAACCATGCCTTTTCCCTTTTAGCTTTACTCAGAAAAAAAAATGGTGCAATTTTGGCAATGACTAATTTTCTTTAAATTAACCTAATGCTATTCAAATAACTTAATGAGTTGCCTCAATTTAAAATAATGGAGCCACATTTGGATTTTGACTGAGTGAATTCAATTTGTTATAACTGTAGCACAAGGATTCATCTATAGTGGAATCCTTAAACTGGAACTCAGATAATACGAATGTATGGATACCTCTCAAATGTGTTTTAGCATCCCAAATGGTATTTTTTTTCTTTGCCATCATCCTTTAACTTGAAGTGCTGATACTTCAAACTGAATTAGCCGTTCCCAAGCACTTCAATCGTATTAAGTGGGCTGCACTGTAATAGTTTTGATGGAGAATAGATTGACTTATTTTATACATGTAGAAGCAGTCAACTAGGTTTTTTTTTCATGAAGAAGAATCTAATGACGGGACGCAAATATTTTTGTTGTTTTTTTACTCTAAGTTAAAGACATCTCTTAGTTTCTTGTAGGTGGTGAAACATGACTGTGTCTTAGACTTAGTCACTTAGAGACATATTTTTTCACTCCAATAAAATAAACTGTTTTATCATGTAGTGTACAATATAAGTTTGGGAGTGCCTTCTGTCATTTACTCCATATCTGGCTTCAGTGACAAGCAAGAGTAACTTATATTAGTTATAATTGTATATGGAAAATTCTTAAATAGGATAAGGTTAGTTATTGTTTTTCACTCATTTTAATCCCAATAACTTGAAATTAGGGAATTTAACTGTAAGGGCTAAGGAACGTAGGCCCTACAAAATGTAAAACATTTTAAGGTATTTGATGTTAATTATTATCTTTGTTTGTTTTAAATAGAAACGTAAAATTGTACCAATCTTACTAAAAGGTTAAAGGCTCTAAACCTTTTATGTGGTGTGGGTAAGTTAAAGGAAGTAAGATAAAGCCTGAATGTGATAACTTTAAAAATGGCATGTGCCTTGAATGACTGTGTTTTGATATCATGTTGAATGTTTAAGCAATGTTGTTATGCTGGTTTTGATAATTCTGCATGTTCCCCCTATTTTTGTACTGTTTACGCGTTTAGATTGTTTTATGCTAACGGGAACTTTCACTTCTTTCACTTTACATGTGTATAAATCTATATTTACATATATCTATATATCTATAGATTATCTATCAAATACAGTCTATAAATTTCACAATTGTATGAGACCGAAATGGCATGTATTGATTTGACTTTTCCTTGTGTTGAATAATAAAAAAAACAAACAAAAAAATCATAACAAAATTGTTTGTAACTTAGGCTGCTTTGTGTCACCCACAGAGTGGTAATTAAAGAGCGGCTTTTAGAGAAACCAATGCCTTGTCTTTGTTTTTTTTTTTTCTTCAAAGTTTGTCTTTCTATGTGTAGTGCTAAATGCTAGATCCTAGATTCCTACTCTAAACAAAAATGTACATAATTATTTGGCGTTTTTCTGTGAAAATCAATATTTTAAAAGATATGGCCCGTGGTGTTGACTGTAGTGTTAGGGGAGTAGAGGTGAATAAACTAAGCTTTGGCTGGACATAAAATTAAAAACACATAGTGTTTAAGTTTAACAATTGAATTTTGAAGCTGCTTGGGTTAAAAAAAAAAGGTCAAAATTTACAATGCACAATGGAATCTAGATAAAGCCAACATTTGAGACTAAAAGTAAAAAAATATGTTGACTTTAAGTTTAACTTAAGCAAAGTTAACTGAAACATTACAAAAATACAAACAAAACAAAATGCGTTGCCAAATAGTTCATTTTTAAGCAAGTATTAAAGGTGTTGACATTAAGTGGATTCCACTACATATACCTAAAATGGAAACCATAAGTTAAAAAGATGGTAAAATAAATGGTATGCTTTTATTTGAATGTAGGGTAGGGTTAAATCTAAAGAGTTCAAATTTACCGCAAACTTAACCTTTAAAGTGGTGCTTAGCTCTTTTAAATCCATGATATACATGTATAAATGAAAATCCTGCTGTAGGATCTAGATCTAGATATATGTTATCACTAGAAACTCAAGGTTTTGGTCCAAAAGAGAAGGCGGGAGAGGAAATGACAGACATGTATGTATAAACAGAAAAATTGAAATAGAGCAAGAGATAGATAGATACATTCTGTTGAGGGAGAGATAGAGAGAGGGAGATGAATTAGATTGACTTTTATTTTTTAAATAGGCTTTTATTTTACATATTTTGATAGCATAATAAATTCTTATTGTTAGCAAAATCGTTATAAACATGATAACCATGAGAGGGATGATGACGATGGAGATGGTGATAAAGATAATGATTATACTAAAGATTATGAAATGAAACTAGATCTAGTCATGAAAAAAATGAAATGATGAGGAAACTAATTTGAGGTTAGCCCATTCTTATATTCTTTTCTTAAAAATGATAATTTCTTTGTTCCACGAAGTACATGTTCGTGCAAAAGTTACAACTTTTTCGCATGTAGTTCTCATAAAACAGCAACCTCTAGAAAAATTCTATTGAAAGGGTAAAAAAAGGAAGTAACAAAAAAAATTCCTTTTCGTCACTCAAGACATTTTCCTGATTTTCTGACTTCACCTTAGTTTAGCTACCCGGAACTTGGAAAAACCGAGTCTAAAATTAGATCCACTCGCCTGTTCTCTGCAGTGGTTCCCATTATTTTGAAACTACATCTTGGCCAAAATTCTGGGTGACCTCGTGTTCTAGTGGTAGACACTCCACAGATCCGAAGTTTGACCCTGGCTTGGAAGGAAATTAATTATTGTTAAGTTTTTGGGTATGTACGTCTAAAGGGAGTAAGACAGGGTTGCATACTCTAGCCTCATCTGTTCAACATCTATACAGAGCAAATCATGCGAGAGGCAGACATTGACCTGTAGGGAGTAAACATAAACGGAAGAAATCTTACAAACTTGCGATATGCAGATGACACTGCCCTTATGTCAGACAACATAACAAGTATGAGAAGAATTTTGCATCGGGTTGATGAATCTGGTAAAAAGGCTGGACTTAAGTTGAATGCAAAGAAAACGAAAGTTATGCAATTAAAGCCTGAAAACTCCTCACTTTATGATGTCAAGATAGAACCATTGTAGAAGATTTTAAATAT
>BMAT01010931.1:67739-80838 GCA_019649035.1 Elysia marginata
CTTCTGAACAAGTTATCCCATTTTTCTGCATTGAAGCAACTTGTTTATCTCCTATTGAACCAAGAATTGAAGAACTCGAAGAATACCTACTGAAGAGCTATATTAAAAGTCAAAACTTCCCCCCTTCAATGTGGGCTTCACATGATCCTAGCAGACCACGAACAACTAGCTGCTGCGAGAGTTTTCACGCGCATTTCCAGAAGTTTTTCCAGAACTCCAATCCGAACATTTTCACTTTAATAAACAGACTTGTAGATGTGCATCAGTTGACACTCATGAAATTCTCTGCCATCAGCAAAGGAAAAAACGCAAAAACAAGAAAATGTGACAGATGCCAGAGAGAGAGAGATGGGAGAAAGCCATGCAAGAATTCAGAGAAGCCAGAATGTCGAGAGTTGAATATGTAAATAACATGTCTTTTAACCTGTTTTAAATGGAGTTGAGGG
Source organism: Elysia marginata (assembly GCA_019649035.1). NCBI lineage: Eukaryota > Metazoa > Mollusca > Gastropoda > Plakobranchidae > Elysia > Elysia marginata. The sequence goes on from BMAT01010931.1 coordinate 68,186, forward strand.
TCCGAGGTTCTGTTTAACCCTTCTTAGGGCTCCCTCATAATGTTCTTTTTATGACACTCCAAAATGTGTGTATAGTTTTTAGCCACTTTAAAATCTCATCATGAAGACACATTTGTAATGCGGCCACACAACGTTTTGAGATAATTGTGTGATGGTCCCAAGCCCATAAAAATGCAGAGGGCAAATGTGCTTAAACAATCCAAAATTCGATTTTGTTTCGACAGTAATCGACTTAGCAATTAATAGGGGAAACGTATACAGATAACCGTTGCGTCACCAAAATTGGAAATTTGTAGGGGAAACGTACTGCGCTCGGGTTTTGGGTGGAAACGAACGAAGATGAGGATGCTGTTAAAGTCAAGAGTCATACTGTTGGTAACTGTGACCATAGCCTTTGATGTAGTACACGTAGTATAGCATCAAGTTGATGATGATAGATATTTTAATATTGATGGTTATAAATATGATAAGAATAATGATCATAGTAGTAAATATAAAGTAATGGTGAAGGAGATAGAACGAAAGCTATTTCAACTCATAACTCTGTGTAATTGACAAATTGAAATAGATAATAATAGTAAGATTGTAAAGAGTTGGGATATGAACAAATGGTTGGAAAGATTCTAAGCAGATGGCACCTAGATTCTAAATACATGAAGAAAAAGACTGTACATAGATAGTATAGACATATATAGGTCTATTGATAAGACTTTGGAAAGCTGATAAATTTTAATACCTGAGAATTCTTTACAAAGTGCTGCAAATGAAATGACATCCAATGTAGGCATACAGTATAGATAAATTACGTTCTTGTTTGGTTACGCTTATAGTACTAGCTGTCATGGTATCAGTGGTAAATGAGCCAATGACTGTAGAGTTTAAAGTCAAAGTTTATCCTCACAGTACATAAACATTACATAACTTTACAAACGTCATGTTAGTCACTAAGTATTACGGCGGCGGGTCATGCAAGGTCGTAGAGATGTAGACTGTTATTTTAGGCTCTATTTCATAATCGCAAGATGAAAAGATCTTTCCGCTTTTATCCATCAATACCCACTTTTCCAGAAAATAATACGCTTAAGTTCAAAGCTTTAAAGTTTTGTGGTTTCTTTTTTTATCAAACATAGAATAGACTATCTATATCTGAAGAGAAACCTAAATAATTTGTATCTTCTTTTTTTAACAAATTTAATTAATCGTGTCTGTATATTTTTTATTCCGTCACTGCATTCATTGCACCTGTTGCTAGACAGTGATAGAGATATTGGCGAGAATGATGAAAATCGTCGGTAATGAGGTGGGTAACAATGACAGCGGTAGTGGTAAACTGATGATGAAAAAGAAGAGGTGGAAAGAAGGAATGATGGCAACACACATGATTGAAGAGAAATGACTGTCTTCTTTGAATTCAAGCGATTAATAAAGTAAAATCATCTAAAATGCATAGACTACTTACTTTGAAAATCAAATCTCTGTAAATATGTGCAATAATAAACCAAGGGAGAAAATCCAGGTAAACCGCAGGTAAATCGAACGTTGTCTTCTCCAAAATCAGGAGAGGGCGAAACCGAGAACAAGCGCGCGACGCAGTTACATGTATAGACTCTATCGACTGCTAGATCTATTCGAGGTATCAACCTTGTTTAGATCCCCCCTCTCTCTCTCTCCGTCCCCAGGCCTGGTCGGTCACGCCCTCGATCAGACAGGCCGTTTCGGGCGTTCCCAAGTCGGCAGCTGAGCGGCCTGAGCTCGCCCCTTCACTGGTGAGGACAGAACATGTCAATCTTGTCATCCGCTCCCCCCCTCCCCAAACCTGGTTCTATCACCAGTGACCACCCCTGCTGGTTCTTCTCCTCCCTGTTATTTACAAGGGAAACACACGTCCGAATCTTGTTTTATTTGTCATAACAACGTGAATAGGGTGAAAGAAAAAGCCATGCGACTCTTTAGATTCTAACTCATCACATGTAAATGTGTGTGTACAAAGTTAAGTTTCACGTGAAAGTTTTCCCTAAGCTTTGTCTACATCCATGTATACATATGTACCAGCGTGGGTGCGTGGAATCAGAAACACCTATGACTTTAATATGTTTTCTCTCCCATCCATTTCCACAGCAGTTCTCATCTTGCTTGCTTTTGTTTGTTTTTTTGTTTGTCTGTCTGTCCTGTGTATTTTCCTTCGTTTACTTTTTCTATATAATGTATCCATCTATCTTTCATTTATATGATGAAAATGATTCAAGTATTAAATCATGTACCCATTTGTAAACAACTATCATTTTATGTTTGTACATACATTTATATCCATCTTTACCTTCATTTGTATTTATCCTTCTGTCTATTTCTTTTATTTCATATCTAGCTAGCCTATCTCTCTTTTTTTATCGCTTCTTTTTTCAATAACTCTGTTTAGACGACAAATGTATGTGTATGTGCCTCACTCTCTGCAATTCTTTTATCAGCGATCCAATATTATTTTCCTCTGTGAAAGCCAATCTGCCCCTCCTTTGAACCACCTATGCGCCCCTTCCTTCCCACCCTTCTCAAAAACACATTTTAAACTCGTAAGAAATCGTATTAATCATAGCCTTTCTCGGTCTTAAAAACCTACGGTCGTTAATTCTTTCCGCCCCTTTTATCCACTCAAGTACAAAAGCTAATATTACAAGGTTTTTAATTGAAATCGGATCAAACCAAAGTGATGGGGCCTCAATACAAGTTTGGCTTTTTATGTTGGTGCTTGTTCAAATAATCTAGCTGTCACAATTCGATTTTATTCACAAATTATAATTCGTGTCAGATTTTCTTTTTTTTTCTGTGTAGTTAGGCGTTCGAAAGGGAGAACGTGTAATTTTAATATGTCGCTTGGTTCTCATAACAGAACTTCCTTTTCCATCGCAGCATGGTCAAAGACATCCATGCGTCGTTGCTTGCAGAGGGCAAATATCATTCTGCTTACACAACTTTTATAAGAAGCCAACACGTTTCCTTCAACAAAGGTAGCTGAATAATACATTGTGTGTCTTTGATATGGTTAGTGAAGAGAAAGAAAGAAACAAAAAACAAGGATAATCCGATTCTGTTGCTCTTTTTCGGATAATAAATAAGCTGAGAAAAATGCTTTGAAGCTTTGACAATGAAACGTCGAGAGCAAGAGAATGTTTCAATGAGTGCTAGGCAAGTAACATCAATCTGGCGACTGGTTTTCTTAACAATGTGATGCCTGCGACAGGCCAGAGGAGCATTGTGACAAATTACTATGGTGAAAAAAGCCTTGTTGATTTATGTACGTTTTTCTATTATTTGGTATCAATAATCTACCTCTTTTTACAACGCCTTTATAGTGTTGCGTTTGTTTCTTTACATATAAACCCTGCAGGATGAGTGCACATGTTTGGATATCATCAATACTTGTTATTGACCAGTGTGAACTGTGTTTGGATTAGATAAATAAATTTTATGGTGAGCACAAAAATAGGAATACAGGCTATTTTATTTAAGGGTATTTTTACAAGCCCAATTCCACTTCAAAGGTGCTCTCAGGGCTTGGGTCCCAAAGACAATTTGCGGGCTGCCACCCAGAGACTAGCGGGGATACCATGACTTAGCCTCAGCCGGTCACATTATACTGACACCGACCCAACCAGTAGAATACAGGCTAGCAGCTAAACCCAGAGCTTGAAAAAACAGTGTGAGTCTTTAACCTTTTTCCGTCGTATTGCTTTTATTTATCAATTGCGAAATCCGGTTGAATGGTTGAATGTTTATTATCAATACTTATTATTGATCGGGAAAAACTCTGTTTGGATTAGAAATTATTTTAGAAATACACTCCTGCAGTTTCGTAGGCCTACAGCATTATTTTTGGTGGTTTGATTTTCATCTCGAAACAACATCTGCAGTGGCTTTGTCGCTAAGATTGGGGTAATGCTTTTAGCTGTGGCAAGTTAAGCTCCCTTTTTTGTTTTGCTATGCTCTATTGTGATAGCCGTCAGTGCAGAGATCCATGGCTGTTATTCATAATTATAAAGTCGAACTCATAATGGTGATGTTAAGGAAGTTAAGACACTCACACACAAATATGCACAGTTAGTCAGAGGAAATAGTATTATCGTATAGTTGTAAATTGTCAGTCCACAATACCAAATTGTTGTAAGTTGTTTGGATTCTTCAGTAGCCATCTTCCGTTTCTTTATTAGGCTATGCGTTGCACTATTTATGATCAATGGTTTCTGGTTCCTTATTGCATCGTGAGCATGTTAGTGATTCTTTGAGTTTACATAAGACAGCGAATATTGTAAGCTGTTTTGCATGCTCTCTTTTAACTTGATTTGCAATAACCCAGTGCTCTCGTTTTAAAATTCTGAAGTCTGGAAAGGGGTGAATTTTACCTGAAAAGAAATCGCAAGATGCAGCTTCTCACAGAAACTGGTAGAAATATAGACCGGTGTAAAAAAGCAATCTTCAAGCTTTGAAAAAAATCATGTTACGATAAACTTCTGAATACGCAAACAACAAATCCTAAACAGCGCCTCACGGTCAGGAGACTTTAGTCTTTACCATGCCCTGCCCCTCTGTCAATCCCCTGTTCATCCATCCACAGCAAATTAGCTCGCTCCATCCTCTCAGCCAATGCAGGACTAGTACTCACCTTTGCATTGATCTCTGCTCGCACTGTAAACACGCGCGGCTCACACGAAGAAAGAGAGAGAGAGAGAGAGAGAGAGAGAGAGAGAGAGAGGCTTTGTTTTGGTAACAAAAGATTGTTGGTAGAGTATGTTTATTGATTAATCCTGAGCTTATGAGACGGCTGGCTTGTTAGAAGGGAAGGGAAGAGGACTGAACGGCACAGGTCTGTTCTATAAATAAAATGTGAGGGTAGAAAAAAATCGGAAGTTCTTAAGTGACATAAAGAATGCAATGATTAGTGTGAGAAGACGGCAAGTAAACAAGAACTGATAAGTTAAAAGCAGCCTGTGCTAAATTTTCGATTCCTATGTAGCTGGAGCTTGATTGACATCCGAAATACAAGTTAGGACAGGTGATAATGGTCTGGATCGGGCGGTGGCTGTGGTTTTATTGATTTATTCAGGGGAGAGAAACAAAAAAAATCTTGGGAAAGGGGGCGGGGCTTGTCTCGTGCGCTGAGGTGATAGTCATGCACGAGAGACAAGCTGGCTTCCTCTCTCTCTCTGTCTGTCTCTCTCTCTCTCTCTTTCTCTCTCTCTCACTCTGTCTCTCTGCCCCCCCCTCTTTTTCTCTTCCTATCTTGATGCACACCTGACTATCTATCTATCTATCTATCTATCTATCTATCTATCTATCTATCTATCCCCCTCCTTCTCTTTATTGGTCTCTCTTTATATATTTTTTCTCATTATTGGTATATCTTGTACCTCTTCTCCCGCTCTCTCCTTTCTCTAAACACTGTTCTATAAATCTGTATCGCTTTTTCCGCTCTATATCTGTTTCAAGGTCTATATTATCTATTATCATTCTATTCTTGTGTCTTTATCTATGTACATTGTACCTTCATCTAAGAAGTCGTCTTCCGCTCCCCCTTGTTATCTTTTTCTTGTCCTCCCTCTCTTTCTTTGTCAATCCTCATTACTCTATCCTTATGTTACAGACTAGGAGGCTAAAAGCTCAGGTGAAAGAATGTTTGCCTTCCGCCGCTGTTAGTACCCTATGAACTTTCGGAGAACGAACTCTAATAGTCCTTGGTACAGTTTTGGACGGCGTGTGCCGGTTTTTTTTTCGTGTTGATGGGGCGGGAACAACATGGGTACGGAGTGAGTCCAAATATTTGAAGACAACACTGGGATAAAAAAGGGTGAGCGATACAAACGTGTCCCCCACCTTGTCGAATTAGCTACCGTGCTTTAAGCCTTGTTTGTAGTTTGTCGTTTTGAGAAACTTTTTTTCCAGATTGGTGCTAGCAATGGATGATTGGATTGAGGTAGGAACAGATTTGTCTCCGCGTCTAATTTGTGTACTTATAAGTGGGCCTACTTTCTTGCAAACTTTCTGCTAACTGAAATTTATATCAATTCTAAGATATGCAGGAAGCAAAGGAAGTAGGACAAAAATATTCCTTGAAAAAATACTGACTGCCTCCATCATATACTTAATTTCCAAAAGATTCCTTATTTTAAATTAAGTATAGATGTTGATAATAATGCCATTTTTGAAGATTTGATTTTACTGCCCTAAACTCGTCAAAGTTGGTAACAACAGCATCAAATTTTGAATAAGGTGAAAAGAATACCGCCGACTATCGTGATAACGAAAAATCTCTAATAAAACAACTCGTCCTTAGTCATTTTTCCTTCATTTAAGATATTCAATAAAATATGTGTCAAAATTAAGAGCGCTTACAAGTGTATTTGGGGAAAAAAAACGAGCATGGTTTGAAGAAAATAATAAAGACGCAATTAAAAAAAAAGGACAAAATTGAAGCGACATATTAGATCCGAAACCAGGTCTGAGTCAAAACGGGTGATTTCTTTTTCTTTTTCTCTATCAAGTGTCCAATAGACTTTATGAGACAGAGACCAACTTAAGGAATCCCTCTGGATGAAGTGCTGGGACTAGCAGTAACTTTACAGCTGGTGGCAAGGACTACTTTATTGTGTATACATGAATTATCAGTGTGCTGATCTATCGATATAACACACAGACACTAGACTAGTACTGAGGATACATCAGTCTGGACGGCCTAACAGCGACGTCAGAATGCTAAGGAAAGTACTTGGTCAATATTTGCTCGTACCCGACAGGTACTGTTGCGCTTTGTGTGCGAGCAAGTCTTGCCGCAGGGATGCTTTTTGTCAACTTCGATAGACTAGGTCTAATGAGATAGACTTTCTGAGACTCGTCGTTCGTATCCGTTTTGTGTACATACACATAAATTCCAGCAATTATCCTTGAAAGACTCTCAACTGTTTAGGGATAATAGCAAATGAAAAGTTTTTTTGTGGGGAAAATCAAATTTGTGTTCACGTGTTTTAAAGTATACGGTCAAAAAGCCGACATTTCAGAAAACAAAAATAATTATATTTAATTATGACAGCTAAAATACATGTATCATTGAAAAAAAGGGAAATCAACCCGATATTTTACCTGAAATATGCCGATATTTAAAGTACATACATACCCTTGCAGAATAGATAAAAAAATGAGAAGACAAAAGTAAACTTGTTTTCCAAAGAAATATGAGGCACAGACTCGAGGCATTTTTTTAGTTTCATCAACAAACGATGCTCATAGCTATTTTGACACTGTCATGCCTGAAATAATTATTGTTTTCAAAACGGTTGCCCCTTTTCTTTCCTTCCTAAAGTTCATTTATATACACAATGCTGTAGCCTACATCAACAGAACTAAAGTGACTTTGATTCAAACCTTGAACGCATCCTTTAATGCATGCTGTATTGACATTTATCGTTCGCGCAAACCGCACCAAAAGCTGCAACACCCATCTTAGATGATCTGTAAGTTGCTTCTGGTCAGTGTTATGAAATGTCCAGCGGATTGTATTGTGATCTCAAAATGACCCTATAATGTACAAAGTTCGATAATATATCTATGCATTTAATTGATTCCATTGATTGACGTTGATCCATTTCACAATCGAATTTTCTTATTGTTATCTGCATTGTCGAGAGTAAAATTTAATAGAGTTCAGAGTTTTAAATGTCTTCAGTTTTGTTTGTAGTGAGATGTATCCATATTTCTATTTCAGTGATATAAAAAATACACAGAAGCGATTGTCAAGTACTCAATGCATATTATAAAATTGCTCTCCAGTTTTTATATCGCCTACACGAATCGCATGGACGCAGGGCCGGACTAGTGGGAGGGAGGGGGCGGGTTACAGGGTTGCGCACCCCCTTTTCCTCTCCTACCCATGGCCTATGTATGCACCTCCCAAAAGGTTTTTTTTTTAAATTATTTCTTTATTCTAAATGCAAAGTTACCTTTTTCTTTAATGAAGAAGCTTCCTTTCTTTCCAGAAACATAAAAAACCCCACCAACTTCAATGCTGTCCTGCAACCCCCATCAAGGTTGCTTCACCCACTGTAACCTCTCCACTGGTACTTGGCTAGTTCTGCCTTGAAATGTAATTGCCGGTGTTCTTAACTCCTTAAACCGATGACAACAGTTGAATAACAAAATAAGACGATTTCATTTATTTCTTTGATCATTATGAGTTGCAATTTCAGTATTATTGAAGGCTGTGAAGAGAATTCTGAAGACTCACATGCCCTTTTTTCGAATTGTTTTTGGTATGGCGATTCATTCTCCCTAAAAAGATGTGAACATGTATTACAGTTAGTGAAACCTGGACTTAAGTCTATACTTTATACTGCATGCTCACTCACCGCCAACAGGTCTCCATCATTATCCAGACTTGGGACAGGCCTCAACCGCCTAAGAGATTATCTAAAAGGACCTAATAGGGAAAAGTATTGTTGAGGACCAAAATCATCGATTTTTTAGTTTTACTTGTTGGAAAAACTTTAACAGCTGATGTTTCAAATAAGTCAATCATCAAATAGGCTTTAAAAGGTGGATCAAAAAAATTTAAAACCGACATTTTTCTCTTTCTTCCTATGTTCAAATCCTCTTTTTTTTAATTTTTTTTTAAAAACTGTTATTTCTGTACTAACTATTATGTCCTTGGCACCCATTTCTCACAAAGAAAAATCAACTATCTGTCATATACGACTCCAAAATTTACTCGCAATGTATTTGAATAGCATTCCTGCTATTTGACGAAAGGATTTTACATTTAAGAGGAAATATAATTTTTATAGAACTTTTTCATATTATATATCAGAACCTGAAAAGGATAAATGTCCATTTGGCCCCAAAACGGTTATTTACACCCCGAAGGCTATAATCAAAACTAATAAAGATAGAGACAAACTCTTGGGTCAGACATTGGACATGGACATGCTTTAGTTTTATGCAAAACTGAAGTCATGTAAAATTTACATTTTTGTCCTATAACTGGTTTAAAATAGTATAAACAGCTCATCAATTAAGCAATTTTACCGTTGTCAACGATCAACGAGTATTAGGCTATTTCGTTTTGTAGCCCTTATAAACAGAATAGGTTTATCAAATCATAAACTGATCAATTAGGTTTCAAAATACAGCTTACAGTGAAGTGTTCCCTAAAACTGGCGACATAGAGCTGAGCAGACTGAGTGCCCTTGCGGTATCGAGGCACAAAATACAGAACGCTCAGGGGGCAGATCTGGTCAGTCAAAACAACCATGAGCCAGAAACTCTACATAACACTAGGAACCTACTAAGCACTTCTGCCTACATTGCAAAAAAGTGGAGAGTCCATTTGGCGATCAAGAAGAAGAAGAAGAAGAAGAGGAAAAAGAAGAAGTTTCTAATTTGTTCTTTTCCATTTTTCCCTTCAAGTATACCCTTGGCCTTGAAAAGTCAAAATGTGATACACGACGTCTTTAAGTGAGCTTTTAAGAAGAATTTTGTATCCATGTATGTTAGGATCATTTCTACCAAGTTTAGTGCATCAATAAATCCAGTTTGACATTTGCCACATATCGCCTTTTGTTCATTCGCACTAGACATCGGACTTTGGGTGGTAGCTTGTGGCTAGACGAGTGAAGTTTTTATTTTTTTTATTTTAATGAATCTTGCTGTGCCCTTTCCAAGAGATTAGGTCCTGGGAAATAAGAGAACCTCTTAGCAAAAAAAGAAAAAACAACAAAAAAACAAAAAATATCGGTTCCAGGTTCACCCTTCTAAGTCTTTTTAACGGCTATTGGTTTAACAAGAGAAGTCAACTTCCGGGATAACCCCCCCTCTCCTCCCTTTACCTTGGAAAGGTTTCAGTCTAAATGCCTCAATATACAGAAGACTTGTCTGAGTCAATGATTCGGATTACTGCATTCTAGTTGTTGTAGTCGCGGATCCGTGATCCAGCTAATCCCTAACTTAATGAGAGCCGGGATTCGGTTTCCATTTCCAAAGGGCAGACCGTGAGATTTGCTTACTAGCCGTAGCACTGCTGCTTTTTTTACAATACTTATAAATACCCTATATTTATACATTTGCACAAAACAATTAGCTTTGATTAAAAAAAGAAAGAAGAGGGAGCCAGTATCAACAAAAGTTATGAACTGATTTTGATTCTTGCAGTTTCATAGCTTTTTCAAAGTAGATTTAAAAATGTATCAAACAGATTGGAAGATAAAATAATACTGCATAACTAATTATGATAAAAATATAAACTGAAAACTTAGAAACTGAAACAGATATTGTCACGCATAAATTCCCTGAGAATGGCAAATAATTTTCTTTAACCATTTATTTTATAGTTATGGAAGCTCCATCTATACTTAAGTGACAGAAGGGGCGATGCAGAAGAAAGCGGTGCTTTAAAGAAATTTAAAAACGTTAAGAGTAAAGAAATGTTTTAATCTGTTCCAAATCTTTTATTTCATCTGATGTCCAAGTCCACAGGGACAGTTAGATCTAACGAGAACGATGCTCATTTGAACCGAAGGTGCGGCTCTCAACTTTTTCTTCCATGAGCTACATCCCTTGGGAGAGGCTTAGGTATTTTTTTAATTATATAAATATTATTCCTCTAAAGTAGATTTAGCAATTATCTATCTTTCATGTTTAAATTGAACAGAAAAGGAATATTTCATTATGAATGTATGCTCAAAATCATTTATTTATAATAATCGCAAAGGAAAGAAGCTTCAAAGGTCTTGTTTCGTTTATTTAACCTGAAATAACCGCTGGCTGTATCTTTCTTGTTTAATTCAATATATTTTAAGATAATGTCGGTCGCAAGGTTTTTTCAAAGTTTATTTTAGTGTCATTTTTCTCTCCTCGAGAGAAGCATAAAAATAACAATGTACATAAAAAGTTCTAGCCGAATGTTGTTTGCCACTTTGTTTGAGTAAGTTTTTTCTGTTTTAATAGGTCTTGTCCATATGAACCTTTTCTTTGTCATAATAACATGAATGTACAGTTTCAATCATGTCATAAAAAATCTGATGCTGAAAAGAAAAAAATCTTATTGTTCACCATTCAGCACACGAGTTCTTGTTTTTGTGAATACAATCATGTATATAGTGCACTCATCTCTCGCCACCAAAAAAAACGCCTACCTTTTTGTGTTCAAGGTGTCCTACTTTATTGAGAAACTTGTGTATGTATTAATTATAGACAATGTTCCTGGCCTAGATTCCACAGCTGTGTTTCTGCGGAACTGTAATTAATGTAGTCCAGAGCAAGACCGGGTGCTTTTTCCTCGGTTGTGGGCCGTCCCAGCAAGAGGAGATCAAGAGAGCGAAGCTGTCAATTAAAACAAGATTACTTTGCTATCTAACACGTCACAAAAAAGCTTTAAGAGGGCATGGAAGCCGCGGGCCGCTATTTAGGAGAAAAAATACTAAGAAGAAAAGATATTTAAAGGTGAGACGGGACAGAAAATTGATAAATTAGCGGGAGCAGGAAGAACGGTATTTATGTATAAGAGCTACTAAAAACCTATTAGTATTAGATCTATGTTCTGTTGATAACTTTATGTGATATGTTATGTGAAACTGCCATGCCTTTTGTTTTGTTTTTTGTTGTTTTTTTTTTTTGGTTGTTAGTGTTCTCTTCTAATTTACCAACGCCTTTTTCTGAGAGTAACTTTTAAACATACTATGGACTATATTTTAAACTTCGTCTTGTATTCCGTCCACTGCTTCTAGTGTTCTTAATATTTATTTTTATTATTTTCGTGCCCATTACCTGTCTCTCTGTTTTTTTATTTTATCTCTTCTTCAATCTACCTTTATAGCCACTTTGCGGATTTTTATCCTTTGCCTTTTTTCTCTCCTTCAGTTTTTCTAATTTTTTTTCATTCTTTTTTGTCTTTGCATTTCTCTGAGCCAGGTCTCACCCGCCCATTCTCTTCCTCTCCTTTCTTCGCTTTCTTTACTCTTTCCAGCACTTCACATTTTTCTCCAGGTTTGATCACGAACAAGAGAAGTCATTCTTAAGAGTTTTCTCATTTAATAAACCTTTCAACCCAGTCCCTTAAATAAAATAGGCATACGCGGGTACCGCTTGTGTTACACGGTTTTATTCTTTTCAACGGTTTCACAATTCTATCACATTCCACACACCCTTTCCCGTTCATAAACCCGAGTACAATAAATATTTATTAACAGCGCTTCACTTTATACCACCCGTTCGCCCTCTTCAAAAGGCTAATGCTGAAAAAACTGTCGAAAAATAATCTTCCTTTCCGAAAATATTATGTGCATGCACGGAGTTTATAAAGAAGTTTCATTCATACGAATAAACCTTACCACCGATAAAAAATGTTATATGGTTCGTGGCTCTAGATATGGACAATCCCTGGATCTGTCTGACTGAATTGGCCAACCCACAGAATGAGTTTAATTCTCTGTCAATGAGTGAATATCAATATCTTCAGTGGGTATTACTGCAACGGTACGACACTCTATAAGAAAGGTTCGCTCAGGAAAACTCCTTTGATACGTCCACTTTTTAAAGACTCGAATATGGTCCAGGTGAGGTCCGGACCACTGATTCTCTCTTTCTGACTCACTCTCGTTGCCTCTTTCTCTTTCTCTGTG
>BMAT01010942.1:14375-32985 GCA_019649035.1 Elysia marginata
TGCCGCCCTTGCCCTTAACAGCTAAGAGCCGCTCTCACTTTACAAAACGACAAAAATTGCCTTGCTATAGACTCCGTTGCGTCAAAACTGCTCCTTATTTACAGCTCATCGCTGTGGCTGTTATCATGAAAATTTATTAAGGCCATCTTCATCATCTCATAATCATCATATCGCTGTAATACTTCCCACCTTTCTCATCATGATTTTCTCATCAAATAATGCATATGCCCAAGCTGAAACTATTTAATCATTTTTTGCCACGAACATTCTTATCATAGTTGTTGCCTTTATTGTTTTATGGGATTTTTCAAATAAACATTCATTTTAATATTATTAATACAGACATTTTGTTAAACTCTCTGTTTGGTATTTAGTTAGGTAGATATGAACTTTCGTTCTACTCAGCGCATAGTAATGAATCCATCTGTTGTATAAACTTAGAAATAATCAGGGAAGCACGCTCGCCACATTCATTAAGAGGCTAAATTGCTTGAATTAAAGCAAAACTTGTGTACTAGAAAGATAAATTGACCTATCGTTGCGACAAAATAATACATGCTGTAAATCGCTTAGCTTGGCCCAGTACATAATAATGTTCAACATAAAAAAAAAACATTAATTTATTGACCGTTACAAAAAAATCAATATTAACAGTATTTTGTCTCGTTTTTCCCTAAGTAATTCTTTCATTTTTTGCCTACAAGCATAAGTGAATTTGTCCAATGGACACGATTTTATTTCAAACTTAGCCATGCTATATTTAGTTATTTCTCATCTGTATCTCTTACATGTATTTTAATTACTATTCTGTGTTGAACTTTGAACAATATGGTATGTGCACAAATTGGAAAAAAAACCTCTTTTTCTCTATACTATTATGTAGGCCTGCTGATCATTTTTTAACCTAAAAAACGATATCAGATTTGCACACATATCACTGTAAAAAATTGAATCAGCTAGCTCAGGGTATAAAAAAATAACAGAAATAAAGACGGAAGATAGTAAGTTATGCCCAGTAAACGTTGGAAAAGATAAACTAGCGTAGGCAATCTTGTTAAATGTATAATGAAGCTAAGGTCCAAACTGTTAGTATATTAGCTCCTTGTACGTGAGACTAGCCAGAGCTTCAAAAAGATGTTTCACAGACATCGGCTCCTAAAAGATTTACAAAGGCGTTTGTTTAAAATTCAATTGATATCAAGGAGAGCTCCTTTTCCACATTCAAAGTTTTAATCGTCGTTAGCAACTAGACCTAGATTCGAATGCTACCCATTGTAATAGCTAGATGGTAAGTTCTCTAGAGCTAGTTTTTCGAACTGTGTTCTTGAACGGTGCGCTGGCAAAACAATACAAAGTACAGGCTTTTCTGGTGCACTTTTTTATGGGAATTCCCGTTCTAGGGCATTGAAGTAAGCTTTCGTTTGCCAAAGTTTTTATGTTTAAAGTCTGAAAAAAACGGAACGTAAAACCTTAGGCTTTAGTATGCAAAATTCTGGAATGCAAAATAAAGAAAAAACACAGGGAAAGAGATACTGTTGGTCAACTTATACAGAGGTATACATGAAATGACGGTAAATCTAAATTTACATACTATCTAAATCTAGTCTACACAGATACACATGTAGACCTCGGTCTCATGAACATTTTGACAACATCATTAAGTTATTTTTTTCCCATGCGTGAGTTTTGAGTATGGTCATAGCTATTTGTTGATCTCATTTTTGTTCATTTTAACATTTCATAAAGGAGGCACATTGGCTAGTATAAATTTTATGAATCATAAGAACATCGCAAATTCTTATGTAAAAATTGAATTGAAGGATATTTTTACAAGCCCAATTCCACTTCAAAGGTGCTCTCAGGGCTTGGGTCCCAGTGACAATGTACGGGCTGCCACCCAGAGACTAGCGGGGATACCATGACTTAGCCTCAGCCGGTCACATTATACTGACACCGACCCAACCAGTAGGGGCCTGGACTGTGCTCGGCTGAGGCTCGAACCCGCAACCTCTGGGCCTCGGGAATTCTTATGTAAAAGAAAGGTCTTTGGAATACTCAAGATGTTTTTCCTTGCGACGAACAATAGTTACATTCGACGATTTCGATTTCTTTGTCTCTCAAGATCTCGCTGAGGACTAAGAAACCAAGTCTCCCACTCAATGATTTTTGCAAAGAGGGACGGTATTGCATCAAAATATGGAAAATAAAACTGGCTTGTAGAGTGGATTTCATTTTTGGAGGAAATGTTTATAGTGGGTGTGTTAAATTGGGGACACCGCAGCAACATCTTCAGACTGTGTTCTTATCTCAAATCGACTGGATAATTAAGGCATGAAAATTAATTGCGAGTTTTTCTTTAAAGTTTGATATGCATATGTGTCATTGCCCATGACCCATTATAATTATTTAGTCATAATGCAAATAATAAATTAATCCCCTTTAATGTCCGTTCAAATGAATGATAATGATGCAAAGGGTTGCGAAACATGACGCACTGTACTGTAATTATCAACACTGAGAAAGAGGCTAAAACAGCAGGCCCATATTGGGTATATTTGTGTCAACGTATCGGGGAGTATGCTAGAATGAATCTTTTGTTCTAAAAAGAAAGAATTAAAAGGAAAAGGCATACGAACAGTAAGTATACGTTGATTCTGCCCTATCGCGAGGGTGAAAAATATGAATTTATCGCACACATGATTTACTTTTCTGTTTTTACCTGGATCTTTTAAACAATTTTTTCTCTGTGTCTTTATGCGTTGAAACTGATAGGGCAAATTACAATTTTAATAGCTCTTGTCAAGCGAGGTTGAAGTTTGATCTGAAATTGAACGCTGAGGTTGCAAGAGGGACTTCATGTAATGACGATAGTTATCTATCTCTTCACTCCAGACAGCTTTGAGGTCCGAAGTGATAGATAAAGAGTCATCAACAGTTTGTGGTCTTGTCAATGGTGTGCTTACATAAGGAACGTTATGGAATCACTCATGCCTGATTAGGAAATTAATTGAGAGTCGCAATACAGCTTTGTTGATAAGTAAGATAAAATATTTTTAAAGTAACTATTACAGCTCTACGAGCACTAAAAAAGTTAAGTGGCTGGGCATGTGAAATGCCAACCAGTATATTCAATTTCTAAGTCGATTCCCATTTCAGCTCTGGGGATCACCGCAGTCAAGCTAGTCAGTTAATGGCCGGTATCAATGAAGAAAGGGGCATGACCGTAAGCCATGAAAAGTAAAACTTCTTAGTTTTATGAGACTCAGAATGTTCGTACTTCATTTAGTAATTACCGACCAATTACTGTCAAAAGGTCTGGTAAACTTTAAAACTGCGGATACCTGATTAAGCATGGTAAATTTAGTAGTGTCAATCTGGGCAGGTGCGATATTATTAATAATGATTGAAAGGTATACAGCGATGAAATGACAGGGAAAAGCTTGCCTCCCGTAGGTATCGAATCCTCAACTTGAAGTTCATAGAGAGGTAAGAATCTAATCAGGTTAAAACAAAGTAAGTCTTAATTTTGAAAATTATAATACCTTTAGCATATTCATGTTTGAGAAACTCAGTAAATATCTCCATTGAAAAAATTTTTTTATAGGAACGTAATGGCTATGCTTTTGGGGTTGCCTTTTAGTGAGAAAGCACGAGGTGGTAAAGTAAGACTATATTTATCTACAGGAAGTAAGCTTATTCTTTTTTTTTTATTAACGACAATGGCAGATTCCTTAGACACTGCGTCTTCGACAGATGAAAGCAGAGGGTACAGAAGCTACTGCAGACATGCGGTCGGAATCCCACCAAGGGCAAGCTTCTCTTGGCGTGCAATATATTTCTACCCACTGTGAACAGCATTATACTGTTCAATACTGACGTTTTTGCTAAAAAAAATGCCGTATCTCAGCTGATAGAACAATAAGGCCAATTAGTGCATGGACTTATTGTGTTTTTACATAATTATATTATAGGGTTATCTATTCTGTTTTTAGAAAGTCTTGAAAGTGGGCACGGTAAAACAATGCGAAATGCTTCCTTCAGGGTATATTTAATAAATTGACATGACGTGTAATAAAAAGCAAACAATTTAGTGCTTGGCATTAAAAGAGGAAAAAAACAACAAGTTTTAGACTTTTCACTTGTTTTGATAAGATATCAAATAAAAAGATATTTAATTGCTTAAATTTCTGTTTAAAAGCGTGAAGATACGTTATAACTGTGATTGAGTCTTTATCAATACGAAAACGTCAACAAAATTGTATTGTGGCAAGTTTGTAGATTCATGAATAGGATAGTTTTTTTTATAAATATAAAGCAGTGCTCTTCTGTTTCTTTTCTCTATTTTTACTATGACTTCTTCTATAAAACCATAACTTCCAACTCAAGACAATTAGATTGTACAGGCGAGATAAAAATATTTCGAAACGCATTTCTTTTCTTTAAAGCAATTTTGAGACAAGCGTCTACTCTATTGTCAGCAAAAACAACCACCGTATGGTGCTCATAATTATGCTTACACTCATACCTCGGGACTAAGTCATCGTAACTAAGATCTTTAGAACAGGTCAAAGAATTTGATAGTTTGTGGAAATCTTTAAAAACTCCTTTTCTAAAGTTAAGTTTACTTGCTATATATTTTTAATCTGAACTCATAATGATTGCTGAAGTTTAGAGGAAGAAGGGAAGTGACGAATTAGAGGAACGTGAAGAAGAATTTATGTGATTCCTTTCTTTTAAATTTATGTTAGAGGAGCCGTATTCTTATAACTGGTAAAAGTGTGATTTTGCCTTAAAAACAATATACATTATACGTCTACGATTGAGTGAAAAGTGACCAACAAAAAAAAATCCAAGTCAGATCAAATAAATTGGTCACTATTCTCTCTTCCATACGTCTCCGTCAAACGAAACCATGTCATCCTCTTCTCGAGACGGCCAGCGACCACCAAGGACTTTGTCTAGCTTAGGTTTATCCCGCACCGTTTGTCTCCTCTTCTTGGTGTATGCGCTGTTGGCGTAGCTTGGCCAGGGGCGTGTTATTGTACCACGCCAGGAACTGCTCCTGCTCCTCCAGGAAGATGGGGTCCAGTTTCCAGATGACGTTGATGAAGTCAGACACTTGCAGTGGGAAAAACTTGATGCTGGTCTTGCGCTCCTCAGTTATCACGTCTTTACAGGTCTGTTTGATGGCGGCGATACTGTAACCTGAGGTCACCTGATCACAGGCAGTCACAGGGGGGGGGGGNNNNAAATATTAGAACATGGCCCATAGCTATTTTCGTTTGTAGTTCTAGAGCTGTGATATTTACCCCTCTCACTTAACCAAGCTGGTACAGAGCAAGCAGAAGCTGCAGGAACCCATACATCCTATCCACCGCCATAACGTCGACAACATAATTATTGACATTACAACTGCAAATGAAAAACAATGTCAAGTCGAACACGGCTAGTCATAAGATACTTTTATGTCTAAGCTCCTAAGACTATGGTTGACATGCTAAACTCAGTGCGCCATACACAAAAGTGAAACACAAACATGCATGTTGACGCCATTTTTAATCCAGTAGATCTTTCATGTTGACTCATGAGGGCCGAAACACTTGCTATGAAGTCTGTGGGGGAGGGGGGGGGCTCTTCTTTGAAGACTTCCCGATATCTAGCTCCTGATGAGTATCTTACTACCTTGATTGAAATTTCTCACATTACATGAAGACAAAAGAAGACTTGTTTTCCTGGTTCAATCACTTCATGTCTTTGAGAGTTGTGAATAGAAAATTCTTAAGGGCTAGTGCGGTAGTCAGAGGCAACTTTTTTCTATTTCGTGATAAGGTCTAAATTTTTGTTTCAAAATAATGTTTGGGGGAAAAATCATAAGAAAAACGTTTGTTTTTCCATTTCCAATGTATGGTAGCTATGGAAACCAATTGTTGTAGCAGCCATTTTGAATGAAAATAGTAAACTTTAAGCCTTTATAAGTCAAAATCTGAACTATGGATTTGCATTTTGTAAAAAGCTATTGCTAATAATAGTCAATTAAAGACCTTTTCTGAAGCACTTTTGCTTAGCTGGTTTTTTTACTTTTATAACATTTTTAAGTTTTCATAAAAGATAAAAGTGCCAAAAAGTGCTTTTTTTAAGAAAAATATTTGTAAAAAAAAAACAAATAAAAATATTGAAAAAAGCTTCTGACACAATCGAGAGCGGTGCATTGGTAAGTCATATTCAACGTTTTAAGTAAATTGTTCTACAGCTTTTGGGGGTATACAAAGATGTCAAAAGAGATTTTTTTTAGAAAAACGCAAAATTAAGTCAAATAGAAGGGGGAAAAGGAACCCTGAAGCTTTAGGCAATGCAATTGTGTATGTTTACCCTCCCCATGTCTCATGAATGACTGCAGTTCAGCAAGCAGCGTTCTGCCACCCGCAGTATACTCGGTGTCAATATCACGGACACGAAGTAAAGGTGTAAAACTAAGACAAAAGCTATTTTTAGAGGCTATACGTAACAGGCTAATAAAAGTATTCCTATGATTTTGAATGCCCTTCACTCTGCTTCGAATTTGTGTTGACATTTGCACGCCTTGACATTGGACTGTTCCCAAAGTGCACTGCACGCTATATAAGAGGCGATAACTTATACTGTGTGCTGAAGGCTTTGTTTTTCATATTTTTATAGCGTTTAGGCGTTGTCCTTGTTTTAAAAAAAAATACTTTTAGGTGTGTCATAATTATCAATCTGGTGCCATTGTGTTGAGAAAAGGATAAACATTCATAATTTCGACAAATCTGAAAAAACGGCCATGAGACTCTTGTAACCACTCCTATTCAGAGGGGTGTCGCACTTGCCATTAGAGAACTGTGGCAAGAATCATAACAGTTGAAATTAATACTGGGGTCTCTTATTTTACAGCTTCATATCAAGTTAAAATCGCTAATCTTTGCATGAGTTATCGCTTTATTATTGATTCACGGCAAAATCCCGTATGCTTTAAAAAAAGATACAAGCTGAGCAATAAAATAATAATGATATCCTAAGTGGATTTCGTAAAATGGTCAAAAATAGGTAAAAGCGTTGAGAAGATGAAAAAGGGAAGAAGATGAAGCAGGGTTTTTTTTTACAAAGACGGGCGAAAGATTTGAAAGTAAGGGTAAGATAAACATGATAAAAGATAGAATCGGAGAGTTCCGCTGTTGGTTATTGTTTGTCTTTCTGTAGAGTCTAATAAGTACGACAGTTATTATAAGAGAACAAAAAATTATGAAGTTGAGTACAAAGATCACCTTTGTCAGTGAACTGAGATCAAAGTAAGCTGGGACAGGTGCTTTCAGGTTGTAGCTGATAAAATGTTTCCACGCGACATACCTGTTGAAATAGTGCAATCCAAGAGATAATGTAAAGTAAAGCATTAGGATTATTTTTCTTCTTCAGGCTTAAATAAAGTTACTTGTTTATTTTGTTCGTAACTTGAAAATGAAAGTTATATTAGAACAGAATAGTTCCTCAAATATGTTTTACATTTCAGTTCACATAGACAGAGACAGAAATTTTTTATCAATGTTATGAAATATGCGCGGAAAAGCTTTGTTAGTGAGACACTGAAGTGTTAATTTTTTAAGATTTAAATACGTGGTAGCCATTCGTTGAAGTAGCTGTTGTAAAAAAAAAGACGTACATTGAACCACGGTAAATGTGTATTGCTTTTTTAGGAAAACTTTGAAATAACAAACTAAAAAAGCCACATGGATACTGATTTTTTCAGAAAAAAAATCACATATATAAAGTCAAAGACGAAATGCGTCGTTTTGGGTAAAGAGGGATATGTATAATTTTTATGGCAAAAAGAGATAATTTTTCAGGTTGTGAGAGATAGAGAGATTAAAAAGTCAGGCAAATAGAAACATAGACAGAGATAAAGACAAGGGTAAACTGACAAGAAGGGCTGAGGAGATAAGAAGCCAGGGAGAAATTGTTTGAGAGGCAGGGACGAAAATTGTTAGAGAGAGTTAAATATACAGATTAAAAAAAAGAGACATATGGAGGCCATACTAACTACGCAGACTGACTGGGCTGGAAGACAAAGTTGGTGGGGTTTTTTTTTTCAAGTATATTGTTTCGAAATTCATATTAAAACAATGCAACTTCCTCTCTCATGATATTAGGTTTGTTTAGATAATGCTAACCTGCCACGTAGCGAGGATGATCCAGTTTTTATCTTGTGATTTTGTTGATTCATAGACTTGATACTTGTGTTATCTTCTAGTGGTAATCGCGTGCTCTTATCAATGGCAAGGTCAATTAATAGCTGAGATCGGCTCGTTTAACATTAGTGCTTTTGGCAAGACCGAACTTTGTTTTTTTTGTAATATTCATGACATAAATCTAAACACGAAAACTATCTACTACATGCGTAGCTACGTTTATTTTCACCATCCTAAACGCTAATAAATGTTAGATATTAATTAAATGTTAAATAATGAAACAAACTCTAAGCATTATAAAATGTTAGGGAAGACCTGATTATACAATTATGTTTTACTACCAATTTCGCTCCGTTGAAAAACTGATTTTCACATTATTATATTTTTTAACGGATTATTCAGTGGGACACTCGGCAACTTACAGAAGCAACTTTTTCATTTGTTTTTGAGTTGAATTTAAAACGTTGACTCTCTTGCAAAACTAAAATCATTTGGATGAGATTTTATAATGATTATACACTAATCTTGAATCTTTAAGCGGCCGCAGTCGGAGAGAAATCAGCTTAGACCTGAAAGCTGTTGCATCAATCATGCCTTGACGTAATTTGAAAACCTACTGCTGTAACTATTGTCATAAAAGAGTTTAAATATCAGTCATTAAAGTTAAAGTACAGTCTACCAGATGGGCCATAGTTCATAAAACTTTCATTTTATGCAAAAAAAAATAGAAACCTGCACTTTACGCGAGCTTTGTAAACGGGTGTATCTATTGTTGCAATAAAATATCGCTATCAATTGTTTTTATCAAATTGAAATAATACAATTCATTACAAAAGGATTGCAGCTACACTACTGAGAGATAGGGGACTCCAGGAGGGAAGGAGGTTAGACTAACCTGCTTGGATACTCAGCGTAAGGTACCGCAATGATGCGGTCAAAGAACTTGTTAAATTTCTTTTGCTTGGTCAGGATTGGTAGCGACGTAGTCCCTATCAACATCATTCTATCGCCATTCTTTATTCCTTTCTGCGGAAATGGGCATGCATTATATTCAGATGTGCGTTATTGTTTTTTGGTAAAGAAATCATTCAGAATTCGCATATATAATTGTTGTCACATAATACATATTGGGTTATAGTGTGAAACGGACTGGTGCGTGTACAAGTTTTATTTTTTTTCTTTACGCATAATATTTTTTTCTATTCGCAGAGAAATTACCTTACCTGCCCCCCTCCCACCCCCACTCCATCTCTCTCTCTCTCTGTCTCTCTCTCTCTGTCTCTCTGTCTCTCTCCTCCTCCTCCTCTCTCTCTTTCTCTCTCTCTCTTCTCCTCCTCCTCCTCTCACTCTCTTTCGCTCTCTTTTTCTTTCTCTATCTATATATATCTCTCTCTATCTATCTATCTATCTAACTATCTCTTGTTATTACTCCAATTATCTATATAACAAATCTATATATTGAGTTATTACTTTATGTCCTACATTCCTCTCGTTCAATTTAAGTTATGATCTGATCTATATGTGTTAAACAAGAAATTTTCCCCTTTTCTGATTACAAACTCTGCTCTGTAAATGAGTTTTAATAAGGATGTCTGTCAGGCTGGCATCGTGCTTACCTTCAAAGTTTTCTGCAGGGCGTTTACCCACTGAGCCGGTTTTGCTGTATCAGTTTTGTCTCGTTTCTTCAGGAACAGTTTCTCACACTCATCCACCCAGAATACAGTCGGCTCCATAGCTTTGCCAACCTTGGATAAAGCATTAAGTTAAATAGATGAACATCTCAAAGAAGATAATTCTTCTAAAACTTGATGACCAATCCAGTTAGGCTATTAGGTATTTTTTTCTAAGTACTTATGACGTTTGGTGTTTATATATTTATGCTTTAGTATATTATAATTACCGCCGTATGCTAATTTCAATTTTTTATATCATTTAATGGGTCAGTGAGAGCTGGAAGTTTCTTGAATTCAGTATAGCATCTTTAACACTATAAGCTCCAGAAAGATATGAGGTGGGAATGAATTTATATGTTTTTGTAAAAGCAATAATTATCGTTCATCAATTGTAGATTTTCGAATAGTTCTAGAAATTTAAAAAGTTGTTCTGGTTTGGTGAAAAAAATTTAAAAGATAAAGAGCGTTTTTATATAGCGCTTATCCACTAAAGTGCTCTAAGCGCTTCACATGGGTTCCCCGACAGGCCATTCCCAACCAAGGTACCTTTGAACTCACAGAGGAGCAGCTACTTAAGCGCATCACTCTAGCATTCTGACTAAATCTTTCACTGCCTTTAGTCGAGTACTCGTTTAACGCATGAGTGAGGCGAAGAAATGTGTGTATCAAGGACTAAACATCGACCTGCCAAAAGCAGGACTCGAACCCCGGACGTCTTGATCCAGAAGCCGAGCGTCTACTACTAGACCACGACGCCACCATCCGTTAAAAGTACGCCTTCTCTTTTTATAAACCTAGCTGTTTCATATATGCCCAACTGTCGTAATTTGTTTTTACAACAGAAAAGGCTTGATCAATCTAACCACTATTTTAAATAAATAAGCTATTTTCATCAGCGGCCTAAAAGCAAATAGCGTTTTACCCAAAGTTTGTTTCATATAAAAACACAACACATTCAGCCAAGTGCAGCTGAGTGGCTTTAGTTGCAATCAAGCCTGAAAAATGCAATAAGGAGAGAGCATCCAGTATTGATTGTTGAGTCGTTCAAGAAATTTGCAGTTATGTCCCTCAGCACTTATTTTAAAATCTCAAACCCAAACTTGCATCGCTAGCTGATTATTGCCATCTGGAAGAGTAAAACTTGTGTTTAAATCTGCTATTTTGTTTCTGCGCTGGATAATGTGTGCTATGTTACCTTCAAGATTAAATGCATGAGCATTTTCTTGCCAGCTGGGGTATCAAACTTCCCCTCGAGATTTTTAGGCGTGAGATCAAAAAAGGTAGCCCCTGTTTCATGGCATATAGCCCGCAGCAAAAGTTTCTTGCCTGTACCTCGGATTCCGCTAATGAGAAGTTTTCTGTCACAAAAAGGGCACACAAAGATATGGGACTTGAATTTTTTTTTAATGATAAAAAGTGTAGGCCCTTTTCATAAAAAGCTTGGCTAAAAAGATGGTTGAATTTCATATAGGTTCTACATAGCTTTAGTGTTTCAGCGCCCTCTGGAAGAACTAGCTAGTCCTAATTATACTTAAAAAAACAACAGTCGCCATTTTTATATTAATATACTATGTCTTGTATTTCTTTTTCTGTCATTTTTATAACCAGGGATTTCCCCAAAAACTTGATAACACCGAACACCGACCCTGGGTGTGCAAGTCCAAATCCTTAGCCCAAATCTACTTTTAAATTTTTTCCCGTCAATGTGTTTCTCGTCTCCTTGTTCTATGTATCTTACTTTATCTATCTATCTATCTATCTATCTATCTATCTATCTATCTGTCTATTCATCTATTCATTTGTCTACATGTCTCTCTGTCTACCTATCTAAGTGACTCCCTACATCTATCGATCTATCTGAATGTCTGTCTGTTTATCTATCCCTCAGAAATCCACCTATCTACATTGTGTATCTACCTGTCTATTCATCTATCCTGTATATCTATCTATCTATAATATATATCAATACAAGGTATCAATAAGGTTTATTTGTGTTCAAATTTATTTTTATCTCTATAATTTTCTTTATTTCTATTATGTCTATGAAACAACCTTATTAAGGGCGCACTCTGGTGAAGTGCCTCAGAGGAGAGAGGCAGCACAGCGAATTCGGTGACCATTCGCCTCACGTCGGCCAGTGACGGTAAGGGGTCTCTCTTGGCTCTGTCTAGAGCGTTGCCCGAGTAGCTGTAATCACCGATAAAGTCACTCAGCTCCGCCTTGGGGCTGTGACGGATGATGCCATTTTTGACCAGCTCCTCGAATAACTCCTCAACAGGCTGACCGGCCGTCAAGTCGCCTTTGTTTTTTCTGTCTGGCTTCTCCTTTTTTTCTTTCTTCTTGTCAACTTTGGGTCCCTTCCTGGGCACGCGATCGATAGCGTAAAGGAGATCAGCCAGCTCTTCTCTGATAAGCTCATCCACCTTGGAAGATGAAGTTCTTTATGTCGGTAAAATTCCTCTAAAATTATGTTAGAGTTCCTACTCTCGTCAAAAAAAAACCAAAGACAATAGAAAGAGTGATAATTGAGTATTTAAGAAAAGGATATTGGCAACATTATCTATAAGTCTTAGGTACTGATTGTTCACCCCGGAGAGTTTGGAAAAAAGCAATTTTTTTAAATTTTACAACGTACGATAGAAGAAATTTGTGACCATCCTTTGAGCGGGTTAGTAACTTCTGAAGTGTTGGTGATTTTTTTAAATGTCAACGTTATTAGTAACTTTCAGAACAGGCTTGCACCTGGAATTATGGGAAAATAAAAAGGAGGACTCTAGCTTTTGTATTGTAAGCAGCTGTTGGTTTTTTTTTATCAAAGTGACAACAGCATCACTTTAGACCTATATGATCAAATTTAATTGTAAGCTTCATTTTGTATACCAGTCGCTCTTCAATTTTTTTTATAATAGAGTGTGAAAATCTTTCTTTATTTGCATTTCTTTAATATCTTCAAAGAACAAGAATCTATAAAAAATTAACTTTGTATCATTTGTCAAGGAAAGTCATTAGGAAGTAACTAAAGAGTCAGTTGAGAAAAAGTCTATTAATAAACTACAGCCTGGCAAAGCTATGAGTTTAAATATACATGGGCGTATTTTGTAAGAGTGTTGTCGGCAGCTCGCTTCAATTTTTACTTTCATGTTTTACCAATCACCTAAACCATAAACAGTTCCAGCAGTTTGAAATAATTTCATTCCCTAAAAGAAAACAGAAACAAACTTCAAAGATTTTAGACCTATTTACCTTTTAAGTGTTTAGAAAGAGCTTTTCTAAGGCCTCTACTTCACGACTATGAAAATCAGCTAGACCCAATGCAGTTTGCCTTTACACATAACAGAAATAAATGTTGAAGATGCCCTACTGGTATTGCTGAACAACATCACCAAACATCTAAATGTAATTACAGCATATGCCAGCGTAATCTTTATAGACTTTTCGCCGGCTTTTAACACGATTCAGTGTTATCTTTAAGTAAAGAAATTGATTTCACTGGAGGTCAACACATGCACAATTTTATGGATCCTAGAATTTCCTACTAACAAGTCACAATATGTCAATATGAATGAAAAGCGTACGAAACTACTAATAACAAACACATGTGCGCCCCATGGATGCGTCCTGTCTCAATTACTATATTCAATATACACCGGTGAATTTAAAGCCATGGAAGAAAAGACTTGTCTAATCAAACTTGCTGATCACTACACTGTAGGTTCTCTTAGGCGAGTCAGAGGAAGCTTACAGAATCTAAGTTAAGAGGTTTAGTGACTGGTCCAAAAATAACATTCTCACTTTGAATGTCGACAAAACGAAAGAACGAAGTTTTAGTACAGAATAAAGAAAGAACCTATCAACTCACTGTACATGGATGGCAAAGCAGTATCTATAGTTGATAGTGTTAAGTATTTAAGTAAAAAATAGACTCCAAACTAAACAGGCACACTTACTTTGATGATATGTGCAAATAGGTTGACCAAAGATAACAATTGTTCTAAAGGCAAATTCTAACCTTTCAATGTTAAATTTGAAATGTGCAATTTGTTTAACAAGGCAACCAATGAAAGCTTAATAATCTTTGGCATAAAGTCTTAGCGATCCACCAGCATGTCCGAAGTTAAGGAGAAAATGAAGCGAAAGGTAAGAACTTCTGGGGAAAAAATTGTAAAACACAAACTTCCGAACGTGAACTCCCTGTCTGAACACCGTGCTTTTAATAAAGCTTAAATTATGCTGAAAGGCCCAAGCCATCCATTAAAACCACAGTTTCTCTTTTTATCTGGCAATGGGCAGATCACACAACCAAGAGCAAAAACAGAGAGATGTCGGAAATCTTTTATCCCATCAACTTTTTTAGTAATGAAGAGACTCAGATCCCACAGCTTCATGGTTAAAATTAATAATACTTTCATTCGTACGTGTTAGTTTCTCTGTGCGGGTTTTTTTTGTGTGTGTGGTTTATTTTCCAGAACGTTTGTAAAATGTTGAATAATGTATGTATGAGCACTGTATGTATGTAGAAAGTTTAACGAAAATGTGTTCATTTTACATACAATGGCTGTTCAAAACAAACTTCCTATAAACACAAATAAAAAAAATCTTATTGTATCTTATCTTCATTGTTATAAGGAAGTCTATTTACAAAAGATTTGCTTCAAGTTTTAAAGACGCTTCGTAGCAAAGTTTAGGACCATGGTGTGTGCCTATATATGCATAAACTTCTTGACTAAGTGAGTAGATGTTTCGATTGAGTCAAAGGATATTAGTTAGCTATTCTAGTTTGTATAAGTTTGTAATGATGGATATTTTAAATAAACAAAAAAAAATGATACTTCTACAATTATAAGAGATAATCTTCTTTTACCTGTAACCGAATTTGATTTGAGACCGATGGCCTAATATCTTCCTTAAGGAGTCCTCTATCGTGCACTTGAGCAATATTGGTCGAGTCATCTCTGTAATACCAGAAGTTGTTATACTCATTTGTTCGCTCATTCATCTCCCGCATACAGTCCGTTTCATCGATAAGGTATTCAAAGGAGGAGTCGACATTCCATGGACTTTTCTTGGGGATTTTTTTCTCTTTCTTAGGTTTTTTCTTTTTCTCAGTCGGGGGGTAAACAAACTTGCCATTAACCATCTGCATAGACAGTTCATCAGCAACGTCGCGCAGTTCCTTCTTAGCAAAAATCAGCAAGCTCCCACCTTCTTCCTCTTCTGGAAAATTTGAGAAATTGCCGAGAACATCCCGGACCTCCAGCAGCCATTGCTTGATATTATAATGAATCGACCAGGCTATGAAAGGCCCTTCGAGACCGAAAGTCTCATTTTCAGCGACAATCTTGTCCAGTTCGTACTGGTTCTCATTGTCCTCCGCCTTGATTCTACTTGTCAGCGACAAAAT
This sequence comes from Elysia marginata, assembly GCA_019649035.1. Classification (NCBI taxonomy): domain Eukaryota; kingdom Metazoa; phylum Mollusca; class Gastropoda; family Plakobranchidae; genus Elysia; species Elysia marginata. The sequence continues at coordinate 29,648 of BMAT01010942.1, forward strand.
ATCTGTGTTCCGTCTCTCCGACACCACCGTTTCATCAAGTATCATGTCCAGAAAGAGATCACTTTCTTTCTTTTGCTCAAAGCATTCTTTGCGGATTGTGTACACTCTCCATTTGCTGAGGACATGTTTCTGGACACATTCTCTCTGCAACGTAGGCATGGGCCTGAGGACTCGGCGCGCCATCTCTGACTTGATTGCCCCAAGGTAATATCGAGTCTGGCGCTGGATTAACAGGATCGCCTCCTCTCGAGCCATTGGCTTTTCCTGAAGAGTTGTTCTAACGGACCCAGAATTGATGTGCTTATTGAATATCACGCTGAGAACTTTCTCTCTGTCTGTTAGCACCTTTCTCCGCTCCTCTCTGATAAACAGTGGTATACCAAGCTCCACGTCGGTCTGGGTACAACCATAGCATTGCAGCACATCATCAAGAAATTGGTACTCTCGCTGATCAATTTGCACGAGCTCGTTTTTTAACTCCAGGATCCGACTGAAGACAGCACTGACACAAGCCCTAAGCAACCTTCGCTTTTGTGGGTGTATCAAATAGTTGTAGCAATTATCTAGCTTTTTGGCGATTACACAGTATTTAATATACCTGGGGAAAATCCGTAATTCAAAAAGCATGTAACTAGTTGAAGTTGGATGGTGAGCAATGCGTAACACAACAATGGAAACGTTTACAAAACTAAGGATACAGTTGCCGTTTCTATTTACCCCATCTCTCTCTTTACCTCTCTCTTTCTTCCTTTCTCTCTATCTGTCTGTCCTCTGTCTGTCTCTCTCTGTCTATCTTGCCTTTCTGTCTCTCTCTGTGTCTCTCTTTATTAAAATCAATGAAACAACAAAGGCACAGTTCAAACTACTATGATATAAACTTTTAGTGTACGCCACGCATCTCATAATTATGTTATTGGATAAATGAAATATTTGCCGAGAATAAAAAAATTAAACCTTCAATAGTGAAAAACAGTATCGGTATTGAAAATTTACAATTCACTCGTGGTCGATCACAGTAAGAACATTTTGGCGTTTAAAAAAATCTTCTTTATAGTATTGAAAATGATGAGCAGAAAAGCGGTCTGTATCTTAAATATAAAAATAAAAAGAAACCATGAGAACCGAAAATTAGCTGTGCGTTGGTTTCGAAAGGAGTTTGCCACATTGAATTTATTTCCATGGCATTTAATCTACAGTAAAGGAAGGTCGTCATTAGCAATGTAACATTTCACTTAGAAAAGCCTAAGTTTCGATGGATATTAAATATAAGTATTTTATAAATTATGGAGCAAAAATGTGCTGTCACCGGCTAAGGACCATGTCAAACGCTTTCTCTGGAACTGTGATTGGTGCGGGTTCAATGCTACGACCTGCACTGTCGAAGAAAGCCGAGTTCTCGATTTTGTTAAGGCGGGCTAGATCCAGCTGCAGTTGGTGCCAACGCCAGTTCTCAAAGCGGGTCGGTTGCTCCACGGGATCTCCTTTCCTGACACGCGACGGAGAAGAATGATTGTGTATTAGGGGAAAAAAGGAAGTTTATAACATAACTCCTCACACTGAGAAAAATATAATATACAATTACACGTACATTTAGATGAAGATATAACTCGAACCATAATTATACAAGAGAAAAAAAGTTGGAAGTTTTAGAATGTTATATTTATATATAATAAGAAAAGGAACAAGCACTCTAAGACATACTTGTCATCTTGTCATTTCTTTTGGAAATCTAATGGTTTATACAATCTCATTTGATCCAATATCCAAGTAGATATAGATGTTTTGTTGAAAAAGGCAAATGGAAAGAAGCAGAGGATTTTAATTGGAGAAAGGTTAGGCAGGCTAAACACTGCACTATTTAATTTGTCACCTTAAAATGTGCCCAAATACTTCACTGCAATGACACTACGTTATTTCATTGTGGCATTTATTTTTGCTTATAATGGAAACATGAAAAAAGTCTTGTCCAGTCTTGCGAATCGCCGATGATGTACGTTACTTTAATTTTACTTGCGAAGGATAAAATAACGAATCATCTACACAATGTCATTAGTCAGCTTGCTTTTGAGACTTCAAAATCTGGGATTGTTGGTTCACTGCAAAATGAGAAAGTGCATTTGAAGATTTTACTAGTTTTGCTAACGTATTTCTAAAACTTTTCAAATGTAAACGGAGTCACGTATGTTTATGCATTGCTTTGGATTTAGATTTTTATATCTTTGAATTAGGAATAACGACAAAAACCTGTTTGGTGTTTCCATTAACATAATGGCCAAGATATTGTGCACAGGTAGATTCTTGGAAATAAAAGTAAAATAATTACAATAAGAAGAAGAAGAAAAAGAAGAACAACAACAACAAGAAGAAGAACAAGAAGAAAAAGAAGAAGAACAACAACAACAACAACAACAACAATTGCTAATAGGTTCTATTTTATGCTACCTAAATGTCACCTAGTTCGGCAACAGTGAACGTCGATGTATAGCAGTTTTTATACTTAATTTAGTTTACTTACCAATATAAAACCTTGGACGTGTTTAGCCGCTGTCGGGGTTTCGCAGTATCTTCAGAAAAGTTACTTTCAGAGGTCTCTGCAGTATTGGAAGGTTCTATTTTCCTCGATGAACTTTCTCTTCGCTTCATAGATTCTGCCTTTGGGAGAGACAATCGGGTTGCCCCCTCATCGTGGCTCGGCCTTCCCTCAGACATGGCGGTTTAGCAAGTCCTGAGTCTGTTGAAATTTTTTCTTGATGTTCTACCTAGTGAGTGGAATTGTAGAGGACTAGAGATAAGACGGTCAGAGTGTTTATAGAGAGTAGAACTAAAAGGATGGTTTCTAGGAGCCTACAATGGAAGAGCGATGTTAATTTATTGGCTAAAGATAAGTCTTGGTACTTAACTATCGCTGTTCTAGAGGAACAGAAACGGGGCATACTGAACTAAAAACTCAGGAGTGCGGTAGAGTATAGGCCTAAGGATTTTAGACTCTCGAAGATTTTTTCAGGACAAAAGACGCCAGGCCCCTATGATTCAAGTTAGCCTTCAAATGTGTTCGGAATCTTATTTTTTTCTTAAATCACATCTTTCAGTATCTACAAGTCTTTATCCTTTGAGCCAATTTCAAACGTATTTCGATTTTCTACACGTTACCGTTGAAATAATGCTGCTACAGCTACTGGTTTAGTTTATTCCTCATCCTCGGCACCTGTCATATATATAACCATACAATCATGTACAACTGAAAATATACACTGTATAAGGCTTCTAATAAAAAACTGTTCCAATACATATTGTATATTAAACACATCTTTAAATATCTATAACAAGATCTAGATGTG
>BMAT01010942.1:73919-91227 GCA_019649035.1 Elysia marginata
AATAATAATAATAATAATAATAATAATAATAATAAAATACATGTAGCCCGAAAAACCTGTCACAAAATAACACAACACATTAATATTACATGAATATAATTCTAGACAAAAGTACTTATGTAGTCGGTTATGCCCAATGGGTGCAACCTGTGGCGAGATTCAGAATTAATGTATATCTAACGTGCTTCCCGAGGATGCTGGTCTAGTGTTGAGGAGTTGCGAAATTCGCATATAGATCTGCATCATAAAAAATTTAAACTACTGTATAAGCTAACCGATTATGCTCTCTCTCTCTCTCTCTCTCTCTCTCTCTCTCTCTCTCTCTTTCTCTTTGTGTGTGTGTGTGTGTCTGTCTCTCTATCTCTCTCTTTCTCTCTCTCTGTCTCTCTCTCTCTCTCTGTCTCTCTCTCTCTGTCTCTCTCTCTCTTTCTCTCTCTTTCTCTCTAACAGCATGTTTATTTCAGTCTGTGTGGTTGAGGAAGCATATGTCATGTTTTTCGTTGTGCTGGCCCAGGCCTAGTTTGAAATGTTTATCTGTCGTCTGTAACACTCTGGGGCTGTCACAGGAAGCAAATTTTATTTAGGACACAAGACCGATTGCGTTGAAAAAAAGAAATATATAAAAAGAATGTTCAGACTATTATTTACGACTGGATAAGAGAACGGGTTCATATTATTTTTGCTCTAAAATTCCCTGTATCAGCTCAATTTGTCAGTTTCTTTTTCAATGTCGATATTTTGTATTTTCATATCATAATATTCAACGGTTTCCAGCAGAAACTAAAGCAAGACATTAAAAAAGTCAAAGACAACAAGAACTTTTTATACCCGCAGACAAAAACAGTAACTATATAAAAAGTAAGTATAGACCAGTAGTAAAATTTATTAAACAAGAGCATGCAAAAAGAATATGAAAAGTCATCGGGACAGACCGTAAATTATGTACCGATAGAAGAAAAACGTGATTCACATAAAGTCCAGCTAAGTGATAGAATTGACGCAATAGCCGAAAGAGAACGCTGAAAGTGAAAGACCACAAGGAAACTTTAAAACATAAACTCACTTGCAGATTAATCAACCCGTTCAAGCCAGAGCTGGGAAGGATCAACAAGCAAAATTTGAAAAAAAGTCGTAGCTGAGGTGAAAATTAAAACCAAGTTAAGGCAGTGGAGAAACATGCATAACTTCGAGGAATGGTTTGAGGAAATGGGAAACAAAACTGATCGCCTTAATATATTTGTGGTTTTTATCCATCGATCTCAAATAACTTTTATCCGAAAGCACTAACTTTCAATTCAAAATTCTCCCCATTAACCATGAATCAGATCCATATAATCCTACACAAACTAAAAAATCAACACTCTACAAAGACGGACAGCCATGGAAAAAAGAAACAATTTGACTTCGATGTTACTATGGGCATTTTTGATGGGACAAAAACATGTGAACTGGTCGAGATAGAACACCTTCAGAGAGATGTTGGACTGTACAGAGATGACGGTCTAGCCATAACAAAATAAAAATCAAGACAAGTGGAGATAACAGAAAAGAAAAATATGCAAAATATTTAAAGATATTGGACTTAACATCACAATAGAGGCAAATAAAAAAGTTGTGGACTTCGTTGATGTTTCACTCGACTTACGCCCTGTACTTCATAAACCACACAAAAAACGACAGCGTATCCTACATCCACACGCAAAGTAACCAGCCCCCTCCATCATGAAAACCCTAACGAAATGTATTGAAGCAAGACTTTTTTACGACTCGTCCAACAATAAAATCTTCAAATAATCGGCAAAATACTACAAGGCGGCCTTTAAAAGAAAGCGGCATCGTGAAAGAACTAAAATTTAATCATGTAGAAAAGAAAAAACACGAAGCAGTAACGGTCTTAAAATCCGAGACATTTGACCACAAAACATAGCGAAGACTTATAGAACACAGCAAAAGAAGAAGAAAATTTGCTTATCTGACAGTTTCTCAAACTGACTAGAAAACCCAATGTAATAGAAACGGCAATTATTTTGAGCTGGTGCATGCACAGAAAAGTACACTTACTGGAAAAATTCTCGTCATCGGAAGGAAGCAGAAAGCAACAATAAAAAACCTGACCTGAAAAGAGAAACAAGTTCGAAAAAGACCTGTCGTGAGGCAGGGCTTCCCACAACCTAGTCGTCATGGATATTTCTATAAGCTTCTTTTAGCAAGTTGAGCACTTTTTAGGCCATGTACTTTATCAGGAAAATATAGATAAATTGATTGATATCTATTACTATGTGTTTACTTACATTATTGTGGTCTTGCTACATGTTTCTTATACGGCCGTTGTCGCCGCATACTCTTCAGGCAACAACGATTTCGTTTTCGTCCGGTCTTGATTTTTTTCGAACAAGATCATGTTTTCTCTAGTGCATCCAGTGCGAGGGAATAATTTCCTTTCCTTTGTTTAGGCTAGGTCTCTGCGTATTTTTCTGCAAGGCAAAGGTTGCATCTTTTTGTCTACGCAGAGTACCGGAATACTTTTCCTATATTTTCCATGGTATGGTGTGATATGCGTCTCCATTATATAAATCTCATGTAGTCCTTAGGGTTGTGGCGGATGTTTATTATGCTATAGGCGGAAGCTGGAACAGTGATGGTTAAATCTTGTTTTCAATTGGTTCCCTGTTATATATGTGCTTGTTTCTTTGTTGCTCTCTAGTGTGCCTGAAAAACCACACCCATTTGTAGGCAGTTGCCTTTGAGTGGACATTTAGTTTTGTTTTGCAAATGCATATTCTGTTGTTTAAAGTCTTATCATCTTCTCTGGTTTTGTTGAGGCTATCAATTATTTGTTTTATGTTGTTGGCTTTTATGGATATTTTGAGGGCTTTTTATTCAAAGATTTTACGAACTATTGTTTCTTTGTCAATTAGATTTCGCGTCGTTTGTATTTGGTCTCATCGTTACTGTTTAAATTTAATCAATATCCAGGTGTTGTAGTTGCTCAGAAGATAAAGGCCTGCAAACTCGAAGGTTTCTGCGCCGTCATGGTGACATCGAAGTTAAATTTGGTCTTTCTCCACGGCTGTTTATCTTTAAGGGCATGTGCTACTAATTGTGGTAAAATCTTTATTTTTTTTAGCTAGAGTCTTCAAACTTAGGTGAAATATTGCTACCATCAAGCTAAATAAAAAAATGCTATTTTTCTCTATATTTACTTCTAGGTTGCCATGGCAACAAGAAAAATGGCCGCCATATTAGATTTTTTTTTCAAATTTCAAACTGCTACTCCTATTCTCCTATAGGGTACATCATAGACATTTGATACTTTGCATACTAATACATTGTAGCTTAAATGTAGGCTTATTTAAAAAATCATAGAACAGGGATTTTTCCTAAATACAATTGCTTTTTTAATGAATTTTTTAAAATTTACATATTCGCAATAAGGAAAATACTGAAAAAATTTTTCGTTATTCCTAATAAAATGAAAAGTATTGTATTAATCACAAATTGGCGTTGATAAAATATAGATATAGTTTAAACAGACATCCTCACCAAGTTTCAGCTTTCTATGATCATAATTGGCTGAGCCTTAGGAATTTTTATGTAAAAAATTTTCGTTTTGAGAAAAACGCAAAATAAATGAGAAAGTAGTCTTTCTGCACTTTTTACTCACACGTTTGAATTTTTCATGCCAAGTTGTGATTTTCTGACATCATTTAACGAGTTATAACATAATGCAAAACTTGAATACTTGAAACCAGAAAAATTGAATCCAATTTGTAAACAAGAAAAGGAAAAAAAAAACAAGATTTTCTGTACCTCTTGAAGGCCTCTTTCTCTCGCGCGCTCTATGTCTCTGTTTCTCTCTCCTGTCACACAAGTTTTTAAAGCCTTTTTTCTTCATTTCTTTCAGGTGTTTACAAGGACAGATTTCTGTACATATACTACTTCCTCTCCTCCCTGCACTATTCTCTCTGTGACCCTCACTCTTTCTCACTCTATGTAACTAAATAACTAAGCCATTCAATACATCCACGGCACAGCCTATGCCCATGTATGATGTATGGCTACGTGTCATCTAGCTCCCATCGTAGGAGTAAATTGAACAGGAGTCGCAGTAGAGCTGTGTGGATAAGCAAGTCAATTTTTTTTTAAGTAAGGTATATATTTTAGCTCTAAAAAATTGACAAAACAAGTGAGCTGTCGGCTTTACGCCTTCGTCAGACAAAAGAAAAAATAAAAAACGTGTAAGACACTTACATAAATATGGACAGGACTAACAATAAAAGAAAAGCAATAATACTATTATGAAAATATAAAATATGAATGATGAGATAAGAATAAAAAACATAACCTAGAAATCTAGATATAAATCTATCTGCAGGATAAAAAAAGAAATGGAGCAGGGGGATATTTACTCAGAGTCGAACAAGATTAAGAAATTCATGTCATCAACATGTAGCTAACCTCTTGGACATAGGAAGAAAATATATGTAAGGATTGGATACCACAAGCATCACTGGACAAATTTCAGAGACGTAGAAAGATAAAAGGTGATCTGAACAGGTGTAGGACAAGGACAGAAAAGAAAGAGCACAAGAAAAGTATTCATCAGCTCTTCGAAAGGTCAAGCAGTCCGGTAAGAATAGATTCCTAGAAAAACAGACAGAGAGACCTGAGCAAACAGATGTAAGTGGAAACATGAGACTCCTACACCAGACAACAAAGGCTCTCTCAGGAAAGCAAAGTAAACCAGCAATACAACTACCAGTCAAGGACTTCCAAGTAAGTTCTTTTTCCACACAATAGAGATAGCTTGCAAGATGGAAGGAACATTTTGAACAACTTCTGAACCGACCACCTCCAGAAAACCCGCCAGATATTCTCCCAGCAAGAAATGATCTGCCTATACATTAAGAGCCGTCATCTAAAGAGGAAATAGCCAAGGCAATAAATGCTTTTAAAGTCTAATAAAGCAGTAGGTCCAGACCTCATTCCATTAGAAGCACTATAAGGAGATATTCCAACATCAGTTGATATCCTCCATAATCTATTCGCAAATATTTGGGCACAGGAAGGTACCATATGGTTGGAAAGAGGGACATTTGATTAAACTACCTAAGATTGGAGACCTGAGCTATAGAAACAATTACAGAGGTATCAGTACTATCACACTACTGTCTATAGCCTACCTGGGAAAGTCTTTAACAGAAACATCCTTGAAAGAATGAAACATGCAGAAAATAGAAAACTAAGAGACAATCAAGCAGAATTCAGACAAAAATCGGTCTTGTATGGACCAGATAGCAACCATGCGTATTATTTTAGAACACTCAACTGAGTGGAACTCTCCTATTTTATCGAATACGAAAAAGCCTTTGACAGTTTGGATAGGCAGACTTTGTGGAAACTTATGGGACACTATGGTATCCCATAAAAACTAGTCAATATTGTTAAATCTCCATACGGCTGTTCCTACTGCAGTATCTTTGACCCGGGTCAGCTATCGAAAAGTTTTCAGATTCCGACAGCGGTAGGGCAATGAAATCTTCTGTATCCCTTTCTCTTTATATTGGCTATTGATAGGTTTATGAAGGAATCTACAAGAGAGAAAAAAAATGGGATTCAGTGGAACTTATGGCAGAAGTTACAAGATTTAGAATTTGCCGATGACCTGGCTTTACTTTCAATTACTGAAGATAAGATGCAAAACAGAACTAGGGACCTAAATATTATATCAAAGAATGTTGGGCTTGGCACCCACAATGTACAGTGTAAGATACTTGGGACAGGAGCAGAAACCGAACGAGCCATCATAATAGGAAAAGATGCGCTAGAAAAAGAAGTTTAGTTTACAGAATAAGGAAGCACAATATAGTATTGACCTGAAGGGTGGAACAGATGCTGACATCAAAGCAACAATAAGACATGCAATATCAACGTACACACAACTACAAAGGATCTGGAAGGCTGGAAACATATCGCAAAAGATCAAGATCAGACTTTACAACTCCAACGCCAAATCATTTTTGTTTTAAGGATGTGAAACTTGGAAGGCCACGCCTAAAGTGCAGAAATGTATTAATACGAGATACATGCGGTGTATTTTGAGAATAAAATGACATGACAAGGTAAGGAATAAGGAGGTCTGGAGGCGAGCAGGGCAGAAATCAATGGAGGAGGAAGTCGGAATCAGAAGGTAGTGTTGGATTGGTCACTCACTGAGGAAACCACATACATGTAACATCACCAGACAGGTATTCCAGTGAAATCCACAGGGAAACAGAGGCAGTGGTAGGACCAGAGAGACATGAAAGAGAGTTGTAGTGAGGGAAATGACAATGATGGCAACTGGATGGGGTCGGCCTGGAAAGCTTGCCCAGAACCGGAGTGGGCGGCATTTACTTGTCGTGGCTAGACCCTGCCATGGGTGAAGGGCATTGGTGGTGATGAGTTATTTGCCAATTTATGTCAATAAGCGGTTCTCTTGTTAGCCTGCGAAGTTGTCCGTGATATTTTTAAAATTTGAAAGTTTACTTTGTTGTTAAGTTGCGCTATGCTCATGTATGCACAGAATCTTCGCTGTAAACCTAGCAATGTTCAGCAAACAAAGGAATTTTTTGTTTTGTTCTTTGTTTTGAGTACCGTAATGATCAATTGCCACGTGGAATCGATAGTTTTAACGGATCCGACCATTCGATGTTACGTAAGATTTTTATGGACAACACCAGAGGCCTTAGTAGGCCTACATATTACTTTGATAACACCAAAGAAGGAAAAAACTCCCATCGACATTGTCAGTATTTAACAAATAAGGGGTGTGGCAATGATAAGCAGGGAGAGATCTAATGGTGCGACTCAAAATGAGATGATGGTATTGTTGCATTTTAAAACTTTGAAGGGCAATGGTGTGGGTAGTTATAAACTGTGTAAGTTTTAAGGCTCATACTAATCTCAGTCGAAACATTAATTATCGGGAAAGGACAAAATAATCGATCTAGAGCTCAAGGAATTTCCACAAATAATAACATTCTTTTGTAATCCGCATGAATTCACAAGTTGCATCGTTCTTGCCCTTCTTTGAGTTTTTTTAACCCATCACAAAATAACGATTCTGGCGTATTTTGGTCTTTATGTAATAGATTTGGTTGTTTGATATATATGGAATTCACTCCGTTGCAACCTTTTGTGTAGTCAGCCGAACATTCTTGCTGGGCTTCTAGTTCTATGGCTCTTTCTATTAAAATTCGAATAATGTACTTAAGCTTTCGACAAACCCACAGTGCACTTCCGCTATGTTGCTCGCCCTCTATGTTTCCAGTTGTTTTAGTGTATCAAGTATTGATTATCAGCTTTATTTTCTTCTGTACCGGTATCGAAAAAATATACTTCATCAAGAAGATACATATTACGGTAACTCTTTGATTCTAAAATCTTTTAAAGCTTCTATTTGTTTAATGGCGTTGTTGTCAGATTTTGTTACCTTAACCTTCACCGCCACTCGCTATTTGTATACTTAATCACCATTCGTGGGTGATTGTCACCCGAAAACCTGTTTTGAGCCATCTATTTTGAATTCTCCCATTCGCCACTCGTGGGTGAAAAACACCCAGCTTAGCTCTGAAGGCTCATTGAGACTATACGGGTGAATTTCACCCACAAGTGGATTCTGCTTAATCAACATGCGTATTTTAAAAAAATATTAAAAATAATTTATCATTAATTTTATTGAACTAATTTCAAAAAATAAAAGAAATATGAACCGTTGAGGAATACAACGGGTTTTTAGAGGCAAAATGGGTTATTTTCAATAAAATTAAGCTCATTACTTTTTGTTTTGGGTTTTTTTCACCCACGAGTGGCGGTGAAGGTTAAACAACTATATAGTTTACAAGGGAACAAGAGAGGCATAGAAAGGAAAAACGAACAGGACCGCTGACACGATTTCAAGAACGAGAATTAAGGTCTTTGGGGGAGAAAGATGGCCAACGCTATATATTATGAAGCAAGAGGAACCTGATTCGTTGATTTTTTATTGTGATACTGCTATCCGATGCTCAGTTTATTACTCATGGCCTTCCGCGCTCAGCCCGGGTTTAGTGGGGACTAAATCAGCGTTTTACATAAAATGAGATTTTTAAAAAAAATTAGGACCTTATTTGTCTTACCCTAATTATTATATCAAGCTTCGTCCCTGCGAGGTACATGTAATTTAAAATGCATAAGCTGTAAACTGATTTCCCAATACAAATTACAACAGAGTTAAGTATAGGCCCACGAAAACATTAAGACTTGATGAAAAGACAGATATTTAAGGCAAAAATCTCTATCATAATCATATTACATGTAGTTGTACAACCATGCTGTATAAAGTGCGCACAAGTATAAAACTCTGACGACAGAGAAATCCCATTTAAATGAAAAGATATCCTTCTCAATAATTATATGATCACCTCACGTTACAAGCAGTAGTAGGTTATTTTCGTTAGACTGAGAACTAACGGTGTCATTATGCTTTGATAGATAAAAAATATTTTTGTTAATAATAATAAAGTTATAAGTTACATTTTTTTTTAAATACAACAAAGAAAAAAAAAGAAAGCTTCAGAGTTGAAAAAGTGTAGACAGAAGGTTCAGTCAATGCGTAGTTATAGCAAAGGACATAACTGCCTAAGGTTAATAAATTATACGTGGGGCGTCTTCGTCTAGAGGTAGCCACCCGGTCAGTCAGTGGTCGAGCCCTGCGTTCTGCCTGTCGACGTGTAGTCCTTGAGAAAGGCTATTTACATTGATTTCTTCGCCGCACTCAGGCGTACAATGAGTACCCGGTTATGAGCAGTGAAAGATCTTGTCAGTTTGCTAGACTGAGTGAAGCGCTTTAAATATAGCTGCTGCTCTGTAAGTTCAGTAGGTTATTTGGTTGGTAATGCCCTGTCGGCGAACCCATGTAAAGCGTTTATGTAGTTTAGGTGTTATATAAAAACGCTCTTTACTTTTACTTTACAACAAATAGGCTTGTGTTTTAAATTTTTTCTGAAGTGACGGGTCTCCTGGCTGCAGGAGGCCATGTGGCACGTTCTGATGAAACGTGTACGGGTGACGATCTATGTAAGCCTTGTGAAGAGCACAGCCTAAACAAACATTTTTTTTTTCACGAAGCCTCAACTCGAGGCTCTCATTCTCTGCGTTGTGAAGGGAAAAGAAAAAGAAAGTTTCACCACCAATGTGTGTTTAAGAAAGCAGCGGTAATCGTACAAGTAGAGTGCTAGTATAGTCATAGATAGCAGCAGCAGTAGGAACGCTGAATCTAAAAAAATACACTAGATTAGTAATATGAAATAAAGAGGCTATCCATGAAATACAAAATGAAGGTGTTTAGAGGGAGGGGAAAACGCTTTAAAAAGGTTTTTCTGAAACACCATATAACTGCATTTGAGAATACACATAGAAATAGCCTGGCAGTGGTATAATATTTAAGGTAGGGAATCGCAGGCACTTAAAACTTACATGTCAGGATCTATACTTATCGATATTACTTATTAGACGTCATGCTTTGTTGATGAACATTTGGGAAGACAGTCTAAATCTTGTGCGAAAAGTGTCAGAAACGTGTGGTGATGGTGCTGCGTCAAGATCTCGAGTGTATCAATGGTGTACATATGGGTTGACTGGCTTAAATTTGATAAAATAATCTCTTCGATAAATCAAAACACCAATACATAGTCGAATTGCAAACTGTCAACTTTCAATTGCATGATTTTAGTCGGAAAAAAATTAACCCCGTTCGTATCTACTGGTGCAGTAGGCAAATATCACTGCGTTAACGTAAGTTAAGTATCACGGTTTTAATTAAATCTGAGGTTTTTTGGACTTGCACTCTTTCAAAACAGCCCAGCCACTGTAAGTTGTTTAAGTTGTAACTGACCCACTTTCTCGTAAACTTAAGCAACGCTTATGAAGAAAGCTTTATTGCTGCCTTTCGGGCTGCAACGTTTGCCTTAACAGTGAATTGCCTTAGTGTCTTCTGATAAGCAAGGTTATGGGCCCTAAGAGCAGGAATAAGATGGTAGAACACGAATAAGAAAACCATCTTTCTTTTTTCATCTCTTTTTAGTTTATTTTCCTCTCTACGTAATCACATCAATCTCTGAAGAGAAAGCCATCGGACGTGGACATAGCCCTACATTATGATGCGCCAGGCAGCGGAGTACTCGCTGACTTTTATTAAACATTTAAATTTTTAGGAGAAAAATGTGTTTCTTGTATCGATGCCTCATTTCAATAAATGACTTTGGCTTACCAGCGTCCTGATGTAGTCCTATAAAGTCCATACCATACGGGATCAAAACGATTTATATTACTCTGGTTTTAACTTTTTAAGTTTACAACTCGGATCCCGATCAAAATAGGATCCTACTAAATAGAATTAGAATAGAGACTCAGCACCAGGGTACATTTTTATGAAATCTACTACATGTACATGCAGTCTGTTGGCTAGTAGCAATGAGGAACTTCTTTGTTCCGACTCATTACTATTACAATGATATGAGACCGACAGGATTCCGCAAAAATGGTTCCTGCGCTGACCAAAATGCAAGCCTACACATCACAGTAGAATAATCACTATGACTGAACTAGCCCATTTGAATTTTAATAGTAAACTGTGATTAAAAACAGAGGATCTTCAACACATATATAAACTGAAGTCTCCGCTGCTCGTATGGCTGCGAAACCTGCAGAACAAAAAAACCACTGTAAGTGTAACGGCGTAGCAGAAGGTGCAGTCATTTCTGGATACATCATGACATGGCTGCGACTACTAGTACTACGACGTATCTTCGGCATTAACCATCATAAGATGGATAGACGAAATAGGTAACAAACACCTAAAAGAAGGCAGGCCACGAGTCAATAGCTAAATTAGGAAAAAGCTGGGTTGGAATTAGATTGGTCACATTTAAATGAAATCAGCAGACAACCCTACATGCCAAGCCTAAAACTCGTTTCAAGTCATCCGCATCACTTTTGGAAATTTCCTCACCCTTTTTGGGCTGGTGTTTGAGTCTGAGAGAAGTTATGTCCCTACATACACCTTCCACATGGGAATGTAGCTAGGGAAAAAGAGAGGTCAAAATCTTACTTCCTTTGGCAGGTACACTCTTTTAAATGTCTCCATCATCTATGTCTTTCGCAAGAACAAACGACAGCTTTCTATCTAGAAACTTCTAGCAAGACGTGATTTGGTACAAAAATTTTTCTTTCTAATTGTTAAAACTGCTCCTAAAATTTTATAAGCTATATTTTAGTGTTGGACAAAAAAAAACCCAACAGTTTCTTGTTCATGAAAATTAAAAGGGTCACAAAAAGTCTTCACTGTTTACTGGAGAAAGACTGTAATGCATTATTTATGAAGGAGAAATGTTTATTAAAAAAAAACAAAGTCCATTACACAATAATAAAACCAAATCTCAAACCATCTTAAGTTAATAAAACAATGGTAAAACAGTAGTTTTGGAGCTTTCCGTTGTGATTCTGTTACATTACAACGTTTAACCACCACCTAAAAAATTAAAGTGCGGTAGGACTAGGAGAATGCTTTGTTTGAGAAGATAAAATTGATCAACAAGAAGAAAAGGACATAAGAAAAAATTAGAATTCAATAATAATAGAATAAAAAAGCTTAACAACACAAGTGACTGATGATGCAACAATTTAGCATCATAAATGACAGAAATCTGTGTGTATGTTGTACATTGAAATTGTTATAAGAGCTAGGAAAACCTGCTTGAGAAAAATTGTGTACGGCCAGATTTATTTTAATCTTAACCAGGAGGGGATAATAGGAACTAAGACTATTAAAGTGGACAAAGTTAGCATGTTTGGATAGATAATAGAGTATACATAAAATACTTTTATGATACATATTTGTATGTAAAAGTCATGAGTGTTTTAAGCCGAGATTTTACTTACAAGTGTGTTCTTAAATTTTGTTATCATTAATATTATTATTATTAATACTATTATCATTGTTATTCAGCTGACATTGTGACAACAGTATGAATTTAGGCTTGCATCTAACTTGAGGTTTTTTAAAACGAGTTTAGATATTTTTAGTTTAACACAATACAGCCAACTCTGTGTAGATCTTTGGGGAACACAACCAACAGCAATGACTTAGTTGAAAAATCTAGTTACACATGTATGTGCCAGACAATATATAATTTTACTTCATTGCTCTCTAAAACACAAAGAGGAACCAAGTTGACTGGAAATCGACTGAAGCAACTTTGACTTCAACAAAGTTGATTGTATCAGAATATGAACCAAACTCTGGTCAGTGATGTGAAAGAAGAAAAATCGGGTCTACAAAAAGCTCATGTTTACATAAAGTATATCATTAGTAAGTTAATTTTTAGAGGACTCCAATGTAAGCTTTTAATCTTTGTGTCATAATAGTCTAGAATATGTGTAAAAAATAAAAGATTTTTAGTATTACAATTTATGTTCAGACCCATCACTTCTTTTTTTTTTTAATTATTAAACCTTTTGGGGGGGACATTGTTTCTGAAAAATGGTTTCAACTTATTTTGTTGAAACATTTTGGCGCCGGTGTTCATAATCTGTCCCATCCTTGAAGACTTTTATACATGTATTTTACCTTTAAAAGCTTTTACTTTGTCATCAAATACTTTGCTACATTTTTTCAGCCCTTTGATTTTGAGCTTGTCTGGTCACATGCAAATTGTCACGAGGCCGCAACTATCTTGCTTTTCTGTCTTACTATATTTTTTTATTTATATATCCCAATATCTTTGTCTAGGTTTGTAGATTTAAGGTATACTTGTTGCATTTAGGAAAAATAGGCAGGTGAAAACATTTTTCTAACTATATGGTAAATAAAAAGAGATAATACTAGTAGGCCTTTTTACATAATACAAAAAATTATTGTGTGTATCAATATAGGCCTACTTGGGTATGTACAGCTTCAAATAAAATGAATGAAGTCTATTTGCTTACTCTCACAAACTCATGAGAGAGGAAACAAAGGATTAAGAAAAAATGTTTTGTTAATTTGAAAGAAATTGAAATAATCAAACTACACTTTTCAAAAACCTGATACAAGAAATTTTTTGAAACTCATTTGTCTTAATCAGGGTTTTGATCCAGCTAAGTAATTCATTAATATCATCAATATCATCAACGTCATAGATTCACTACAAATCAACAGACATGGTGTGCCCGTTTCCAACACAAAACCACCCATACAGGCTCACCACCATCAACATCATAATCATCACTTTCATCAACTCTTCACCAACAATGTTTGTCATTCACATAACAATATTGCTATACACGGAGTGAAAACAATGTCCAACTCCAACATGCTAATTATTTCAACAGTCAAACTATAAACTTGTAACTGTAATATAATCATCATCATAATAATCATCATTGCTGGGTAATCATTCCCTTGAGAACATCAAAACAGCAGCATTAGTGACTGCTATGACACTGTCGTCAAATAATTCATCAGTAGTGGTTTGATGAAAAAAAAGTTTTAAAAGTTTGCATTATTATAAAATTAGATAGCATCATCAACATCATCATATTTACGGCACCATAATCAATCATCAATTTTGAAATTTAATGAATAATGAGCACTTACCTCCTGGCTTAGAAAAAAATAAGAGAGACACAGAGTGAGAAATAGAAAGAGACAGGAAAAATCACTGTTCTAGTGTTTTCTAAACATGAAACACAGATACAAAGTAGAACTACATCATGCAAAAAAAAAGCACAAACAATAGATTTTTTTTAATTATTCCCTTTTTTTTTACAAAAAATCTTTGTAAAGTGTAGGAAAACAATTCATATTCACACACTAATACATTTTCTGGTTCACAAGTTTTACTGAAAAATTATGAATATTACAAGTCTTTGATAGGTAATGTAGATCATTTCTTGAAGGATGAGATGCATGTAATGAAGAGCTGCTAAACAAAAACACTTTTTTTTAACATACATATATATTTGCATTCCTTCAACCTTAAAATTAAACCTGAGGAAAATAGGGACTTAAATCACAGGACATACTCTACTGCACTTTTTAAAACAAAATAATAGCTTTGGCATAAAAAAAAAAAACGGGGAAAACTAATGGTCAAGCTTTGCAAGTACAGTGGAATCTCTCCAACCTCGAATTGATAAAACAGGAATGCTAGATTAAACAAAAGAGTTTTTTTAATGATCAACTGACTTTGCCTTCCATTTTTATCCTGATAAAATTTGTTTACAGTATAACAATATATGCTGTCTATAAGACTTTTGTTTTAAAGGGATTATTTTTAAAATATTCGGTTTTATTGCACTTCATAAATAATAAATTAGGGCATATAATTTTCTTGAACATAAGCAACATAACTTTTATTTCAATCCTTCAATACAATAGTTAACTTCGTTAAAATTCAAAAAAGGTAATGTTATGAACACAGCAAAGTATTGCGTTTCAAACTTTGTGTAAGTCTGTAACACCTAAAACTTTTTTTAATCTCTTTGATGGCAGACAGAAGCAAACTGACATTTTTTGTTCAATGAATAAAATATTGATGGGATTTTTTTCTTGACATATGAGTCAATGGTGTATTTTGTCAAATTTTGTCATATTCAAATGTAAATTTATTGAAATATTGCTGGAAAAAGAAATATGGTATGTGCCCTTTTGCAGTTTATTAACCCAAGAGGGTGGCTCTGAAATCATGTTTAGACTTTGGTGTGAGGACACTTCAAGTGATGCAGCAAGCTGATTGCTGGGCTTTGAGCTTCCTGGTTGAGTTCCACACCAAGTGCAGAAATCGGCTTCACAGGTAGCTTTGTTTTAAATTAAATTTTCACACCCTTTTCATATCAGAAGTTTGTGAATACTGAATAAACCTCTTTGAACATCAATCGACCAATACAGGGATAGTTTTCCCCTGGTTTGCCACCTCATGCTATGATTACTAAACACCTGATGATTTACCACCAAAACCACTAGCCTTACGGTCCGTCAGGGGAAGGGGCTGACGGGGTGGACGAAGCTGTGACAATTTTAGCATGTCTGTAATAACTTTATTTTTCACAACCCAAAACTCTGTATTATAAAAAAAAATTAGGATGATGCTGTGTGCCTTGATAATTTTTTTCATACGCTTAGCCATGCAAACAAATAGTAACTTTGCTAGATGTAAATGAGAAAATGTTTTTATATGGGAAAGCGTAACCTTCACATGAATAATTCAATGAATATTTTTTTAAGTATGAATATGGGCTGCCTTTCAAAAATTGTTACCTCTCACTCCATTTAGTGTAGCTGTTTACTTCTCTTAAATCTCAGAGTCAGACATTTGTTCTTACAATTTTAATGACACAAGACAATCATTTAAAAAAAAAACTTACAGACAGATACAAGTTGCCTTGTAATTATCATTGTCCAGAAAAACTAACAAACACAACCATATGTTTGACATCATAAAACAAATCAAAGAACATGTAGCAACATGTTATACTTTAGAAGACTTTAAATGAAGTAATTTCAGGTTGACATCTCTGCAACAGTTAAACAGATACCTCTTGTCCATCATTGGTAAAGTCTCTACTGCTCTTTCAGGTATCTAGAAAGATGAAAAAAAAATGAATGTTAGTTCAAAACACCTGCAGGATAAGAAGTCAAAATAAAATGTTGAATGGCTAAAATTAGCTTCAAACAAAACCCATTTTGACATCCCCAGACAAAATAAAGATGCCTTTCAGTTTATGTGATCTCAAACTTGGACAGGCTGTCTGACCTGCTCAAACAAACTGCAGTACGATACAAAAGGTTAAGTAGCCCCATGACAATGTATTTTTCTAAAATATTTTCTATCATCAGTTGGCATCCTTAGACCCTCTAAACTTTTTAGCTTAGTGAGAGAGGATATTGCTATAAATACAGGGTAATCTAGTTTTATTGACACGCCCTCAGAAGACATAACAATGCAAATACCAGGTATAAAAAATGTTAAAGAAAATACAAAGATAAAAAAAGGAAAAGCAAGGACAGATCATTACCAAACAAACAAATTTCAATATCTAATTATTCCCTTGTTTGAATGTGTTGCTCTGGCACTGTGCCTAGATGAGTGGACACACAGGGTAGTAAGTCAAGTTTTCCTTACTAGAGACATATGTCAGACAACAAAGAGCAAGGTCCTTATTTATAGGCACTTGCATAGTGAGGCAGTTTGCAATTGCTTTCCTTGCCAACTTAATTTTAAACTAGTCTTAAGAGATCAAGCTACCCATTAAGTGCTGTGTAGACACAGGGGAGCCCGGATTAGGGATTAAGCCTGGGAATTCTCAAAGGTATACATAAATATAAAGACAACTGATAGCGTTAATTACCGAAATTTCACTATTTAAAAAAAACAATCACATCACAAAACAGAGACTTTGTAAAAATGTGGAAATCTATTACATTTCAACTGTGGTGATTAATTTGGTTTTGCAATGAGTATAATATTTAACTTTCTGCACTAAAATCATTATAGCCATTCCTTCTTACTTTTAACCTTTTCACATCGCACAATCCCAGACTCTATTATTCCCTATATACGCTGGGGCAGCCCTTCCATTATTCCCTGCAAACGCAGTGTTTTGGTGCATTTTCAAAAAATCATATAAAATCACACATACTGTCTAGAATAATGTATTAGGTATGTATAGAAAGTTCATTTAATGATCTGTAAGAAAAACACACTTTTACACCAACAAACATCCTTTTTTGTTACCATAAACAAACCTCTGGCATTGCGAGCAGCCGTTTTGCGAAGTGAAAGTACAATGGTCACGGACAAAGTTAGATTTAGATCTAGATCTAGATCATGTCAAAAAAAATTATTAAAAAATAAACAAAGTGTCGTAATACCACAAAATATTTGAAAACAGCAAAAAATGGTTACGGCAAGAAATTTTAAAAGTGGGTGCTCTAAATATGTACAGCAAAAGATGAAAAAAATGCGAAACTCAGTGATCGTTCTACTAACGCGTGGTGGCTTGAAAGGTTGTTGAAAGCGGATCGTTGGTGGAAAGCGGTGCTTCAAGAGGAAACAATTTGCGCCCGCGTTTCCCGAAAGCGGGGTGATGGCTAAAGGTTAAAGCTTAAATTCTTTTTTCTTTATCAGCCTACTTCTTCTGCCAGTAAATCTACTGCAAACAATTGAAACTGGGGCTGCTCTTTATCATATTTCATCTTTCATAATAATAATAATAATAATAATAATATCAAAATTTATATAGCGCT
>BMAT01010942.1:91290-103657 GCA_019649035.1 Elysia marginata
TTTGCATTGATTCCATATGAGACTGACGTTAAAACTTTTATATCACAGGTCATTGATATCAATGTATTTGCCTGGGTTTCCAAATGTAAAAGAATTTGCTCGTTATCATCATAATTTTCTCTTCAAAAAATAGTACTTTTGATCTAGAAGAACAGGAAAAGAAGGAAAACTTCACTTTCAAAGATAAGTCTCGAAGGTAAAACTTCTAGTTCAAATTTCTGACACCTAGTTCAGACACATATCTTTAACACATATGCTTACTTTATCATCCTATACTACAACATGTTCAAGAAGGTGTGGTTGACTTAGTTGACTCATCCATTGGTGTGAAAGTGATAGCTGGTGCTCCAAATCCAACAGCCACAGGGTCAACTGAATCAGACTGCAAAACAAACAGGACAAGTTATTTAAAACTATCATCATCTTAGACTTAAAGATTTATGAGTGCTCGCATACAAATTCCAATAGAGGGCAATTTGATTATTGAAACCAAGAAAGATTTTTTTTTATTTCCTGCTATCAGTTTTTACTATAAAAGAGTTTTAATTTTTTTTGCTAGCAAAACTAGCATACAATAACTAAAAATTAACTTTAAAAAGCTAAATATTCACATTTAGGTTTGTTCTGAAGCCTTCTGTTTCCAATCAGAAAAAAAATTAACGGAAATGGCATTCAAATTCTAAAATTTGCAGTTATTACTTTTTAAGGTTAACATTGGTCAGCTGATATTGCTAGTTAAATTAACTCAATATGTGAATTTTTCTGCTATTCCTCATTTGGGTTTATCAATCATGCTAAGTAGATTTTGTCATTGGATTTTGAAATTTCAATCAAACAGCAAATATACTGACAGGGTTTCTTTTTTCTATGATCTAGGTAGTATTTTTAATGAATTGAAACCTATAACTTTTTCACTAGCTATTTACAATTATGTCAAGACCAAACAAAGACTACTGCACAACACAAAGCTAGATATGTTTATCGCTGATTATCTTTTTATAATGCTTAAATTAAAATGATTTCCATTTCCCTTGAATTTTGAAAGAATTTTTTTTGTGAGTGAGTCGTCAAGACAGAATTTTTAGCAAAGTGTAGAAATTTACATTGAAAATTCCAATTTCACTTTTCTAAAGCGATAACAGTCACCAAATTGCTTTCTATAACAATAATGTAAATAAAAAAATTAGGAAATTTTGAAAGAAGCCCAAAATCCATAAAATGTTGTGAAGAAAGTACAAGATTACTTCTGTGTTTATTTGACAAACAATAATGTAGCAATGGAAACTTAAAAAAAAGGCTTGCTAAATTAAAATTCACCACTGCAAAAAATAATTGAATAACAAAATCAGACTAAAATTAATTGTAGCAAAAATTATACTTACTTTGGCAAAAACAGAAAACCCCCCAAGAGAAGCCATGGCCCTTCTCTCTTCTGCGGTCAAAGTTGTAACTGGTTTAAAAAAATCAGAGTTGACTTTACATTTTTTTGCAATTAAAATTTTATCTCTACCTTTTTGCTTGTTTTTCTTATAAGGACGTCATAAACTTTCCTCTTTTCATGTAGCAAAAGTTTCTGTGTGCACTTAATCCAGATATTCAACCACACTGCAATATTCTCATTTTTATGCCCTCTAAGGCCTTCAAAGTGTCTATCTTCAGAAATTTGCGGATTAGAGATGTTCCCACCATTAGCAGAGATTGTGCTCATGTGATGTCTTTGGGCATCTCTCATTACCATTTCTAAAAAATGAAGGAAGTCAGCGAAAGAAAGACATACCACTGCTTCTCACCAGGACCAGACAAACAGCCTTATCGTGCAGACAAGTTTATTTCTGGTGTTGCATTATTTATGGAAAGTGTTACCATGTTACAAACTTACTTGTTTAATGAGACTTTGTATCAGATATTACAACAAATATTAAAGTAAGGATATAGCATAAATCCTGACAATTAAGACTAAGGTCTTCTAAAACAAAAATACTTACTTGTTGCAGATCCTTGCTCTTCGGTCTCATTTGGACTTCTATTGGAGGAAAAAATACCATTAGTTTAAAGAGGCAAATTACATTTCATCTTTTTTTGTTTCTATGATTTAAATGATCATAGGTTAACTGGTGCTTAAGATAAAAGAAAAGGGACCATTTGACACCTTTATAGGAAATAGCTGAAATGTCTAACAGTTAAACAGCGCATTGAACATAGAGAAGCATCAATTGTTTACCATGTTTTCCATCCTCCTTGAGTACATGGTAATATGTTTCAATCCCACACACACCAGGACTTTAAGATCAGAGAGTACAAATCTGTAAATATAGGACCTAGAACAAAGTTCAAAGACCTATGGAGACAGAGCTCTCATATGCTTAGGGTTTACCTTAGTCAGTCCAAGAGTCCTAATCTTTTTCTTCATTTATCACTTTTCTCTTCAAGTAAGTACTGCCTGAGTGGCCTCCCAACCTAAGTAAATTTGGTGCTTCTTGTAGGGCAAAAGCTAGATCTAAGATCTCATCATCATTAAATGCTAGGAACTGTCTCAAAAGTTTGTTGCCCTTCTCTTATTTGAGCAAGAGAAGCTGTTTAGATTCCCTATAGCACCCAAATTAAGAAAAATAAACAAGAACGGGGAGCCTCCCACAGAGAATCCTAGTCCGCTGGGAGAACATTTTTAAACCATCTCTGAAAACTTATTTTTTTTTAAATTCATGTCATTATCACTAAATTAGATCTGTTCTTGATCTTGTGTTGTAGTGTTGAAATTTGCTTTTGGAATGCCCCCTTTTTAACTTGTATTTAATCTGATGTGTCTTAATTTAAGGCCTGAAAAAGAGATTCTTTTTTGTTTTTTTTTAATTGTCAAAGGGTTTGGCTTTAAAAAAAGCTTATATTCACCTATTTCTTTTCTATAAAGTTGTTAAGATGGGCCCCTGTTACCTATTTGACAATTTTTTCTAAATATTTAAATCTAATTTTTGGTCTATTGGAACTATTGTTAATTTGATTAATGTCTTGATTATGCAATATTTAGGGGGGGATCAATTTTGGTTTGACAATAAAAATACATGAACATGGTCTGAATTAATGTGAGGTACTTTGCTAATTCAGATAAGGTACATAAACTTATACAGCTCAATGTCAGTGCATCTATAGAGAACCAATAAAAAAAAATAATGAAAAACTTACTTGGGTAAACTTTTAGCACAATCAGCTGCACTGAAACACAGATCTCTTGGCTTTGAACCCTGCAAAAATTAAAGTAATATTATTTAAAACAACAAAAATTTACTTTCACCATCAATTTTCTAAAACTAGTTCAACTTTTTTTTTATAATTCTGTGACAGAAAGTCACTCACAGGTTTATCCTGAGCAATACCACTTTTGCATGTTTAAGAATAAATGTGACCCAACATGGTAAAATCAGGCTTATGTCAAAATGTGGACATTTGGGGTTATTAGTATTATATTAATTATTATGAGAAACATTCTTATATGTACTTAAATTAGAAAAAAAATTACTCTTATTTTACTAGAACCTGAGATATTTGATTTATAAGCCAGTGAGGTAGACTTATCTAATAGTAATTTATTATTTTTAGCAGTCATTTCCTGGATTTGACCCAGTTTGACAAAAGTCTGATTTCACAAGTATTCTGCATTATTATTTTAAAACAATTATAGTCTCTTGATATCTTTTATTTCAAAGTTTTAGGCCATTCCCAAGCAATTTGAATTATGAGGTTTCCACTGTGCTCCTTTGGACCAGTCCACATGTGAATTGTGATAAAACTCTACTTAAGTTTAAAAATAGCATACTCCTGTTGCTTACAAAGACTTACATAGATCTCTTATCTTATTTGACCTCCCAAGCTTATTAACCTAACTAGAACTAACTAAGACATATGTGCAAGGGTTCTTTTCATTGATTTTTCATCTGCTTTCAATACAATTCAACCCCACCTCTTAGTGAAAAAACGTATCACACTGGAAGTCAACTTGTCTATGTGCTTATGGATTTTAGAATTCCTAACTCAAAGGTCCCAATACGTAAACATTAATGGAAACTATTCAGAGGTTAAAGTTACAAATACAGGTGCACCGCAAGGGTGTTTCTCTTCCTGGTGTTGTACTCAATCTATACAAATGATTTCAGAGCCGTGGAAGATAACTCTCGTTTAATAAAATTTGCCGACGATACGAACCTTCGAGGTCTGCTTAGCACTTCAGGGAAAGCATACAGATTGGAAGTTACACACTTCTATGAGTGGTGCAAGAACAATTATCTCACATTAAATGTTGACAAACAAAAGAAATCATCTTTGATTTTAGAATTAAGAAATAACCTACCATCCCATTTTTCATAGAAGACAAAGAAGTTATCATTGTTGACAGCAACAAATATCTAGACCGAACCAATTGACTCAAAACTGAATTGGCATGCTCATATAGATCTATTAAGGAAAAAGTTCAATCAAAGAATGTATTTTCTTAAAAAGTTAAATTCTCTTAATGTGAGCAAGACAATCATGACTCTATTTTATAATGCAACTATTGAAAATATTCTGTGTTTCGGATTATCATGCTAGGGAGGATCCACTCAAGTAAGAGATAAGAACAAATTAGATTCTGGTCAAAAGGGCAAGCAAAATGGTAAAATCAGAACTGCCAAAAATTCAGGAACTGTATGAAAAGTCTCTTAAAAGGAAAAGTAAATTGATAGTAAAAGATTAAGAACATCCACTAAATTTAGAAATTTCATTTTCATACGTAGAGGACGAGCTATTGAACCAAAGACCAGAACTGATCGCTATAGAAATTCGTTTGTACCCTCAGCCACTGTAGTTCTTAAGTCATCATAATTTTTCAAGTTTTGTATAACTGTGTAGCTCATTGCCTTCAGCCATATTAAAATTTTGATTGAAATATAGGCATTATAATTATGAAATATTTGTTTGCATCAATGTTTGTTTCTAAATGTTATGAAATATGTTAGTATAAGGTAAATGTTTATCTCTTGTTAATACATTTTTGTTTTTCCTTTAATGTAAAAACATGTCAAGGACAATTTTCCCAAACTGGGACAATAAAGGTTCATCTTATCTTAACTCTACCTTGGAGGATTTGAAACCTGCAAAGCCCATCAATTCTTTCATTTGTATTTCTTCTTCAGTGAGTTCTTCCTCTACATCATCTGATGATGGGGTTTCTGGGTAGAGAAAAAAAGTGAGAAACATTTTAACATGATTAGTAAAAATAAATAAATTAATAAGAAAATTTTAATATGTCATTTCAAAGGAAAGAAAACAAAAAAGCAAAACTTTTAGTTAATTAGTCATTAACTCATTGATTCTATAAATTTTACTTGTTTTGCCAGAATATTTGGGCAGACAAAAACTAAAAATGGGGTTGTTTGGAAAACTGACTATAGTCTTAGAGTCCACGCGTGTTGCATGGATGTAGAAGTACTTTTGTGGTATGTCAATCAAATGTGCCATGATACTTTATCACAAGGGTAAATTGAACAATTTCTATGGCAGTCTATTCATGCACCATACGTGGTCACAGCACGAAACTACGTATGCAGCCACGCAACACGCATGGACTCATAGACAATGAGTTAAGAGGATCTGATTAAGTTACGTTTCTCATTGTTTTTGTTTAAAAGATTCAAACCTTTCAAAATTGTATCACAGTATTTAGAGAGCAAAGGAATTGTTGTTTCAAATAGTACATACAAACAGGAAAATACAAACATTTACAGGTAGTTAAGACTACGAGAGTACTAAAATTTTAGAATCTAATAAATTAATTGAAAAGGCGTTTTCTTTGTTGAGTTGCTCCATGATTTCTTAAACTATGAACAGGTAATAAATTGATTAATTTAAAACGACCCAAAAAAAATTTACTAAATATTAGTTTCTCATTAATACTTTGTGAATAATAATCATGATAAAAATGTAAAATAAGAAGCACAGAATGCAGATAAAGACAAGGTTGGGGGGAGAGATGAGGAGGAGGGAGTAAAAGAGGTAGATGAAGACAGACAGACAAAACAGGAGAAAAAATAAATTAGAAGTACAAAACTATACCTCTTGTTTCCTCTGAGACTTTTCTTTTGCGAATAGGTTTCTGTGGTTCACTTCTGATATTGTAAGAAAGAAAAAATAAGTTATTGCAGAGTAACCATGATTATGAATTTTAATTTCACTCATTTAATAGCTTTTTCAATTCTGATATATTGCAACAGTAAGAAGAAAAATCATTACCATATTTGGAGCGAAAGATAAAAATCAAAAGTAAAGTAGGTACATGAATTTTGAATTCAAACATTTAGAACAATCTTTTCTTCCAGGCTCATGGTACATTTGAGATTGACAAGGTGTACTTTTTCTGAACTGTGAATGTTTTGAATTTTTTGTTGTTGTTCTTTTATAAAACTGCAACGTCACTCTATAAATATTTTTGTCCTTAAAATTAAATAATCTATAATTGAAGAATGATAGTCTGCTTTAGCCAAATCCCTAAATAGTTAAAAATAAATGCCCTAACTGTATTAGATTTTGAGAAATGCAAAATTAACCTAGGGATATAAAATCTTTGGAGAGTTTGAATTATCTGACTTTTTTATGGTTACTTATTGAAATTCAAATAATTGTATCAAATGATTATCCAGAATCACTAAATGCATTTAGTATCTCACTCACTGTTCTTTGTTCCCAGGGCAATATTCATCATGGATGTCAAGTAAGTACTCCGCAAGCTCATTGTCTCTCTTTCCAAACTTTTTACGAAGATAGCACCATTTATTGTAGTGTGCTGGACTCAAATGTATTGAAAGACTTCCTTCTCCTCCTTTACCCATCAAATAGCCTGAGTGATGACCCTCTGAGCTGTGGTTTAGATCTCTGCCATGATTGTGTGGTCCTCCAATGAATCCGCGTCTGCCCCTTCTATCAGCATGAAAATAATTGTTCTTGAAGCCAGAGGAAGGCCTCCAATCTCCTCGTGAACCACTACTAAACTGACCTCTGCTGCCTGATAAGTTTCCTCTTGGGTGATTTTGAAAATAACTCCCTCTACCTCGAAAGTTTTGATAATTAGAGCCATTGTTTCCACAAAAATAATAGTCATTGTTATTGTAGTTATAATCGTAATTATTGTTAAAGGTGTCAGAAGAGTTTTCCACATTTTCTGCTGTTGCCATGTTATTTTGAAAGTCTGTTTTTCTACCAGTAACAGTGTGCATACCCATTCCTCCTCCCTTATATGTCATTCCCATACCTCTGTTGTTGCTCAATCTTTTAACATCATTAGGGCCAATACCTACATTTCCACCTGCTCTATTTACACTTCCAGTATTACTATTCATGTACATATTTTCACCAGTGACACCCATGCTTGCTCCTCCACTATTAGCTCCCATCCCAACACTGCTGCCCATACTCACAGCTGTTGTGTCACTGCGAACTCCCCCACTGCTATTTCCTATACCTAAACCCATGGTGTTGTAGCTCTCATTGTTTGCCATTACATCCCCGGAGTTGGTTGTATACTGATCATTAGAGTAGCCATAATAATTTAGATCATTTGAATTGTAGTTCATGTGCCCTGCTGCACTGTCTTGGTATTGATTAGGTGCAGAATATGGAACGGTATTATTTCCATACTGTGGCCCACTTTCCATTTGGTTTGTATTAACAATGCCAGGGGTGAGTTGTGGAGGTTTTGAAACACTCGTAGTTGCTCCTTGAGCAAAGTTGCCACCCATGGCTGCTGAGTTGCCAGATGTTGTACCAGTGTAGTAGTTTTGGGGGGCTCCAGATATAACACCAGTGTAGTATGCACTGTCTTGTTGATGCGGCTGATCAGAGCTTTGAACAGCACCTGGTTGCTGCCAAGTGCCCTGGTCAAATGAAACATCATAGCTGTTCTGATTAGAGGTTGATGTGGTACCATAGTTGTAGAAAGATGCTTGCATCGTTGAATCAAGTAGGGTACTTGGCTGAAACTTAAACAGCTTCGGCTTCACTTCACTTCTCCTATACAGGTTCTGTTTCTGTAAATATTTTCCCTCTGGAAATCAGAAATCAGATTAATAAGAATATATGTGAAAAATATTTCAAGAGACTAATTTGATCTAAGGTCAAAAGTGGATGATATTTTATTCAAAGAATAAAGGCAATATTTTGAAGGACATTTTACTTGACATAATTTGCAATTGGAGAATTTTGGGAGGAATTGATTTTAAATGGGGAAAAAATTAAATCAGATTGCCAGCAGCAAAATTTACTTTTGTTGGTCAGTTTTTACTTATCAAATGAGTTCATAAGTCATTTATCTTTGTGACTGATTGTTTATGTGACCTGGGACAAATTTGTTCTGGAATAAAAGGACACAGAGGCAAACTAGCCCTTATTAATAATATGTCTCATTTCAGTTTTATGAGCAAAACCTACAAAAAAAATGGAAACCATGGTATTCCTTATATATCGATAATTCACCTTTTGAACCCTTTAGATATTTACTGGTCTAGCTCTATTTTTAGATATATATTACACTATTTTCATGTGTACTGTTTAGTTACACTTATAAACTAGACTGGGATTCCATCGTCATTTAAGCTTAAACTAAAGGTTTAAAAATGACTCAAAGGAGCTCCCCTGACCTTTCAATCAGGGTTTTCACTTTCCTTTGCATGGATTTTTATGAGTGGGGGTAAACTGCAGGCTCAGGGGCGCAGGACTCAAAGGATTAAGAACAAGGGTAACTAAGACTTCTTAAATGTCTTGCAAAAAATTTTTCAACCTTTTTCTTTTCTCAATGGGAGTTAAACAATTATTCACATAGAAATATTAGAATTGGCACAATCTGAAGATAAGCCCATCAATTTCTTTAAATGGATTCTTTGAGGAGTGGGTGTTGGCATTGAAGTAAGGCGAGCTGGCAGCGGACATCAATTTCTTTAAATGGATTCTTTGAGGAGTGGGTGTTGGCATTGAATTTTTGAAGTAAGGCGATTTGGCAGTGGATGGTACAATCTCAGACCACATGCTTCGTCCCATACCCATTTCTCTAAATCATGTGACTAGCCCAAACCCTTTTTTGAATTTCTGGACAATTGGGGAATATAACAGAAACAAAAAGGAAATGGGTATACATCCAAAAAGATCGCTAAGCTGATCAGTGGGCTTTGATGTGAGGAAACTACATAGTACAAGTATTTAAGAGGTACATCAAGCTGATCAGTAATCATCGAGCTTCCTGGATGATGAGTTCCGCACCAGTCCAATAAACCGACTTTAGATTAGAATCAGAGGATAGCCTTGAATCAAATTTTCCCATTCTCTGCATACCAGATGGCTGTGAATAAAGGAACTAAGGTCTAAGAACATTAATCAATAAATACACGGAAAATTTCCCTTGGTTTGGCACCCTACGCATAGAATACTGACCACCTGCTGATTTGCAACTGGTCTTACTAATGGTCCTTGAGGGGCAGGAACCGACAGGATGGACGGAGAGGTGACAATTTTTGCATGGCCACAACAAAATATCGGGCATACATGGAAAAGCTGTGGATAAGATGGGTGTTTGGTAGGCAGTGGTTGCAAGATTTTGACAGCTTCTTTAGTAACTGACGTTTCTTAACCCTATCCTGAAGACACTTCACGAGCGTACAGTTGAAGGATGCGTTGACTGCAAAAGCCTGCCTGTGATTATTTGAACAATGACGTATAAACCCAGAGGTTTGTCAGATTTGTAACCAGGTCCAGCATCCTGCCAATAAGGTCAAAGTTATCGCCTATAGTATTAGATGTTTAAAGTGAAATGATAAAATTTTCCCATGGTGCTTGAGAAGGAAATGGAGTGGAGAGTTGTAGGGGCAGGGTTTCACTTAAATTAAGTGCATTTGGATCAACTGATTTCACTTGTAACAACTTTAGGTATCATGTGTAAAATGTTACATTTCAAAATTAAAGTGGTTTTGTGTAAATTTACAAATAAAATTTGGATTGATCTTCAAACATAGCACAAGGCAGATCACCGATATGAAACATACGATCAATAAACATATGCTGACCACTGAGGAAGCATTGTAAACGAACAGTAAAGACCAGAGAAATCTAAGGCCTACAGTAAAAAATTGGTGGTGCCCAATAATATTGCAGAAAGAAAAGCATCGTCTAAAACACAAATGAGGCTGTGACAAAACTTCGTAGAACTGTGGCTTGTGATGGGGGACCAAAGTTCTTCAGAAATAACACAGAATAATATTGTGATTTTGTGAAGTTGTGACACTTAAAATAATTGCATCATAATGCTTTGTCATCAATTTTAAATGAATTGACCGAGGAACCATCATACTCGAAATCTGCTGGATGTGACGCAGTAAAAAATTTTTGGACATCATCACGACCGACAGATTTTAAAAGTATAACTTTCTTTTACTTTTAGCTGTAACCAAGGTCTTTTTGGATAAAAATTTTAACAGTACTAGATCTAAATCATAAATGGTTTAGTTTGAGAGGGGTACACAGTAAGAGCTTTTTTGTGACAGTCTTATTTTCTTTGCCATGATCTAAAATATTTTGTCCACCATCACAAGCGACAGTTTTGACTTTTGTCATAGCCTAAAAATTTTAATTAATTATTACAAAAAATAAAACCAACGTCGTGGAATTTAGAGAAAATGCTGCTAAGCTCAGATCACCACACTGTAATGCCTCAGCCACACCCAACTTTTGGTACTCTTGTGTCTTAAACAATTAGCCATTAATGATTATTAGGTCTTTTCTAAAATATCTGTCACTTCTGTGACGAATTAAAAATATTGATATATCTAGAATAGATTGCAGTTGCTCAAGAGATGCCAGCTTTTCACATTTGGTTACCTGTGCCAGGCCAGGCTGAGGCCAGCAGTCTGGTAGTGGTATCGTAATGATACTAGATCTAGATTAGTCCACCGTAAAAACAGTCAAAGAATAGATTATTGAAATCTTAAATTTAAAAAAAAAAAAGAAAGAAAATTGACAGCCACAGGGCTATATCTAACGGGAACGCTAATCTTGTTGGGCCTAGGACTTGCCTGAATGCCGTGGATGGTAGGCTAGGGCCACAGAGGTCTATAATTAGCACTAGAGAGTGCAATGCGCATGCCGCCTCTCTTCGCTCCCTATTTGTCATGGCGGCTGCCCGTGTCGCTGGGTCGGAGAGGGTGGGCGAAGCAAAAAGGGGGGCAAGGTTCGACTACTGAATTTTAACGAGTATCTGAGATAGGAAGGAGGAACTGATTGTCAATGCAATGTGTATGAATTGAGTTCGCTATTATTTACAAGTTTTGGTTTAAGTAAAACTGATAACGCCACAAATTACTTTATTTCAAATGATAAACTAAAATTTTTTTGCTAGATCTAGAATAGTTTGTTGCAATGACAGTCAATACCTGCTACGATTATAAAACCTAACTGTTAATAGTACTAAACAAATTATTATTTCTTCTTCATCTTTTTATCCTCCTCCTCCTTCTCTTCTTCTATTATTATTACTACTACCACCAATACTACTACTGCTGCTACTACTACTACTACTACTACTACTACTACTACTACTACTACTACTACTACTACTATTACCCCCACCACAACCACTACTGCTGCTACTACTACTATGGCTGCTGCTGCTACCACTACTACTACTGCTGCTGCTACTGCTGCTACTACTACCACCACTACGTACTACTACTAGTACTACTACTACTACTACTACTACTACTACCACCATCACCACCACCACCACTACTACTACCACTGCTACTACTAGTGCTACTACTAATACTACTACTACTACTACAGTACTAGGCCTACTACTTGTGTTATTGCTGCTTCTGCTGCTAATTCTACTGCATGCATTAGCACTACAACAAGTACTGCCACTTCTGTTTCTACTACTGCTAATTAAAATTATGATCATAATAATGATAATACAAATAAAAACAATAATTATAATAATAGCAATAACAATATTAACAGCAACAATAACATTATTAACTGTTGTAAAAAAAATACTAAGACAAGTCTACACTAACTTGACTGTTTTGGTCTTAGCGCTATAGTGCATCAGCTGAAAGCAAGTCTGGCTGATAGTAAGAGCCGGCGGCCAGCTGGCGAGGAGCCTCGCCTTGCCCCCCTTTTTGTCTTCCCGGTCGGCTTCAAGTTGGGACATCGTGTGACGTCACTACCCTCTCTAGTGCTATTAATAGACCTCTGTGGCTAGGGCCTAGTTGTAAAGTAAACTTTAACGCTTGGATCAAAGCTGTTCTTCTAAACTAAAGATTACCGGTACCTTGGTAAACCTTCGTCTTTTTTCTTTTTT
>BMAT01010942.1:140868-151518 GCA_019649035.1 Elysia marginata
AGATTGACAACAGATGAATCACAACATTCTGACAAGGTCTAGACTACTGCCTTGCATGCTGTACAGATCTGTGTGAAATGAAAGGAAGGCTTACGTCTAGCAATAAGGCCTATCGCTCTGCAACCAAAAGGAGGAAACAAAGGGAGAGGGGAGGCGAGATCAGGACCTACACAGGTCAAGGGCTAGCCTACAGTCCACCTGTCACTAAGTAGATTACAGTATGGGAGGGCGAAGTGTTGGCAAATTGCGTCATCTGATTTGTTCATCCACGCCCCACAGGTCTTTGTCCACCTTTTACCCTCTCTTTTCACACCTGTGCCCCCATGTCTTACCCTTCACACAACATGCGTGGGTAGATAGGCCTGCGTTTTAACAAAGAAGATGCAAATTTCTGTGGAGTGATGCTGCCGTTCCCTAAAAACAAGCGAGCTCGCTATCGCTCGCATCCCAGTGGTTGCCTGGTCCACTTAAAAGGTAACTTTTCCCGATTTCATAGTGTGCGTTTAGCCAATTTAACGAGCGTTCAGGGTATACTGATTATATAAAAATAAATCGGTCATAGCAATTTGGCATTAGTTTAACCGTAGCGTGCATTTAACTGGATACTACTGTAATATGCTCCATGAATTTATGGGTTTTTAAGAAAGAATGGACTTAACTCCAATACAAATTTCACTTCCTTTCTTTCTTTTTTTTTCTTAAAATCATGCTGTATTGATTAATCTTTAAATATTAAAATTATCTTTTTTTGGTCAGCTTACTTTCTGCCTTTCTAATTCTGTCTATGAGTTTTCCCAATGCCTTGTCTTAAATTTTTAAATCTCACAATAACCATGTTTATCTTCTTTATCCAAGTCCACTTCTAGTTCTAAACCCCTCCCCCTATCTCTGTCTCTCTTTACCTTTCTGTTTCACTCTGTCTTTACATGACTGTTTTTACATTGTCTCTCCTTCCACCTTCATTTTTGGCAATAATTCACAAGATTTCTCCTGCCCTGCCCTGCCTGCCAGATTACTGTCAAAGACAGTACCGTTAGTTAGATCTAGAGCTCTAAATTTTGATACATTGCTAGATTTTAGTTTGGTTGACAAAAGACAAGCCTAAGCTCTTAGTTTTCAGCCCTCCTCCCAAATGAGCCGAAGATAAATATACAGAGATGGGTTAGTCCTTAATTAGTCCTTCTGCTTTGCAAGGTATAGAGTCAGAAGACTAAGCGCGGCCACGAGGATTCATTACATGTATTTTGATATCAAAGTTTGAGCTAGATTACCTCTGATTAGTCTGCCCATAGCATAGCATGGTCGCAATCAGGGCCCGCAGTTACAGCAATGCTCCTCCATTCATGGTATACTGACTTGCTGACTTTCTATTGAATGGTGTAAACAAGGTTACCCTAATGTGGCCACTTGCCCTGAGCTTGGCCAGACATATATGCCCCCAGTGCAGCCTGGTGTGCAGGCAAAGCCTATGGTTGCTTCAGATTAAAGTTCAAGTTGTCAAGTTCAACAATCCAATCATCTGGGTCTAGATACAAATTATAAACTAGCGAAGAGAAGCTGCAGGCCTCAAAATCACACAGCTAACAAACTGGCCATGGTTAGGTCTGGCCACACCTGGTCACTTACCTTTAGCTGGAATTTCATGCAGGAAAGTTTTACACAGTTTAAAGATCCTTGACCTACTCAACACAAGCGAGTCTACCGATAGACTTGTAGAATGCATGCAGCATACACACCAGCAAAGGGAAGCTATTCAGATGCACTTGAGGCCTCTAAAGTAATCAAAACCAGAGTTCTACTAACTGGCCGCGGCTTGGTCTATCTGCTCTATACAAGACACCTTTTTCCGCTCTCTGCTTAAATTATTTTAGGGGACAGGATTCATCCCACCAGCTGACTGTTCGTCATTGGCTCACAGATATTTGGTAAATATTGGTGTCCAATCTCACTCCCGTTTCAATGAATCTTTGATGATGATTATCTGCTATAAAAAGTAAAAATATGAGTTTTTACTATTACCAAGTTCCACTTTCCTTTATTTCATACAGCTACAAGTTTGTAAGTATTAAACCAAAACTACAAATCTGCATCATAACTCAATTTAGATTAATTTTCACTTCAATGAAGAACATTTACCTGGGTAAGTTTGATCCGGATCTCCATTTCGAATGACCTGGGGGCAACTTTCAACGATTTGATCAATTAATCGCTTTGACAGAGCAGTCACACGCTCAGCATCATACTGAATTATAGGAGAAATAAAACAGCAATAAAATTTATGTAGCCCCATCTGAAAATGTTGCATAAGCACAAAATAAAACATTTGAGTTTGTTATAACTTCTAGAAGAGCATACTTTGAGGGCTGAATTGTCCAAATTTGGAGGTTATATCTTTACGAATAAAAGAGTTCTATTTTTAGGAGTCTAAAGATACAAAAAGATATTAAAAGGCTATATTACACAAATAGCTCCTATCTCAAAACAAGAGTGCTCCACTTGTGCAACCTTTCAACATGGGGCTACACAGTTGACAATGAAAACAAAGGAACTGTCTAGGCCCTTGCTTCACAAACTTGGTAGATTTTAAAGTTTTTCCTATTTACTTTGTACGCAAGAGTCATGGTACTCTTTCATTGTTCACAACTTTATTGTTAAAAGATTCTCGTTTCCTAAATTAGTGTATTGAGAGTGTGTGTGTGTGTGTTGTTGGTCATGTTAATTTACTTTTTATACTAGTCGTACAATCTATGGAAACAAAAAAACCACTAAGCAATAGCCCTTACACAGGTTAGCTTGAAAACAAGTTCTCTTCTTGAAAACCACGTTTAAAAAAAAAAGAGAAAAGAAACAGAAAGAAAACAAAAGGAAGAAAGAAACTCATTATAAATTATACTCAAACTTAATTTTCAAGACTCACTTCCATCTCTTCTTGAGCTAATTCACAGGCAGCACCCATTCCGACAACTAGTGGTGTAGGTACAGTTCCACTTCTCATACCACGTTCTTGCCCACCCCCACTTTGCAAAGGATCCACCCTGACACGAGGTCTGCGACGAATGTAAAGTGCACCCACCCCTGATAAGAATAAATTTGAAAACAAAGAATCGATAAAATAGCATGTATTAGAAAACAATACCAGTCTACCAATCACTATCACTTAAGTCAAAAATTTGTGAACTCAAGGTCTTTGTTACTTTTTAATATATCTAAACTTCAGGTAACAAATTCAATAAATAGCGATAAGATTGTTTGTTCCTGTTTTATTTAGCTAAACAAGATAAAAATCTTAGGTTGAATTGCACCACTAACGTTGTTTTTTTTTTACATGGTGTTATCAGTATAGACTTCTTCCAAAATCTAGATCATTATCTGTTAATATCCAATCTCTGATAGATTTCTGTTGTATTCTTCCAATTCAACAAACCTTTCGGGCCATATAATTTGTGGCCTGAAATGGACATGAGATCAACCTTCATCTTATTCACATCTACTGGAATCTTGCCAACAGCTTGGGCTGCATCTGTATGAAAGAACACCTTCTTGGACCTGCACAGTTCTCCTGTAAAAGAAATATACTTTTGATACCAAGTGAGACCAGGTTGAAATTTTTCTAAACCTATAGAATAA
Source organism: Elysia marginata (assembly GCA_019649035.1). Classification (NCBI taxonomy): domain Eukaryota; kingdom Metazoa; phylum Mollusca; class Gastropoda; family Plakobranchidae; genus Elysia; species Elysia marginata. The sequence continues at coordinate 144,496 of BMAT01010942.1, forward strand.
TAGTTACAAATTATATATTTGAATACTAAGGTACAAATCACAAGACTTGGAGTATACCTTTAACGTAAATAGAGGATACATGTAAATCTGTAAGATCTAAATTAAAGGTAATGAAAGAGCAGACTTACAGCCTATTACTTTGTGAAACAAGACAAAATCATAATTCTAGATTTATACATAAAAACGTTTTGGCTTTATTCTGCCCTCTTCCGTTACAAAACATAATTATAACATTGAGATTTAATAAAGGTTTACATTAGTTATATATGTCTCAAACCAGTGGATTCTGCAATGCTAAACAGGTAAAGTTCAAAATAGAAATTAAAGCATATTGAAAGCAAAAAAGAAAAAAAAAAAAGCAGAATACAGCTGGCACTAACATTCTTTTTTTTGCCTTCCTGTAAAAATATCCTACTATTTCATAATTAAGAGACATCTTTTTTTTTCTTGCTGAAAAAAAAATTGTCATTCATTAACCTAAAAACTGGATTCTAATGATATTACTTTGTCCAAAAACAGGATTATATGAGCACTGAGCAAACAACAAACCCAGTAGTAAAAAAGGACATGAAATAACATCCAAAGAAAGCCCAGTAAGACCATTGAAAAAAAATGTGTTGCCACCGAGATTTCCAATCAAGACTGACAAATCTTAGTTCTACCTATTTCATCAACTGGCTGCTTCACACCAATCTCATTGTTGACGGCCATGACAGAAACAAGAACAGTTTCAGGACGCATACTTTTCTCCAGTTCCTAATTAATCAAAACGGCAAAGAGTAAAAAAGTGTTAGAACTTGAGTTCAATGGTATCATTCATTATGCTTGTATTAAGCTGAGAAAAGAAAAGTTTTGAATCTAAAGTTAAAGTCAGAAAGACCTAACAAAATGCTTTCTAAAAAAGCTGTGACAGCAATAAGCATGGTTAGTATTTACCCGCATCATGATTTCTAAGCTTCCTATTGAACTGAATGCAACTGACAGAGTAACAGCACCAACCTTCATTTTTTTTAACATTTTATTCAAAGCTCTCTTCCAAATGAAATAAAAGATGCTTTATTATAAAAGTACTTTGATAATATAAAAAAGCCACGGAAACTTGTTACCCAACCAAGCACTTTGGTTTTAATAAAAGCTCCATTATCTATAAATCCATGTTTTTGCAATTTTAAAAAATTTTCTAAGCCTACAGATATTATCAACTTGGAAAAGACAAAAATAATCTTCCCACTCAGCACAGGTGCAAATATGCTGTTATCTACAGAATTAAGATTAAAAGCATGACTGGGCTCAGCTTCCTAACTTGTCAAAGGTACTTGACGCAGTCTAAAATAAAGAAATTTAAACCCTATTGACGAAACAAAATTTATATTTCATATTTTAAAAAATTAAGATATTTTTTGTCTCTATGTTTAAAGTTGTTTTGTATCCACCATAACTAAAATTAGACTACGGAAAAAAGGTGCAAAAATATTTTACAGTTGCAGCCTTCCATATAGAAATACAACTTATCTCTAGACCCGTCTTAAAAAGTTGGGTGTAGTATTTTTTAATTTTAAGCAGCTGATATTTTGACAATGCATTTCTTCTTATCCTCCAAACATTGAAAATCATATAAGTTTATCAAAAGTTTTAGAAAAACAACAGAGCATCTGATCAATGATATAAAATAATAAGAAAAATATGAATAAATTGTTTTTGTAGGTGCTCTGACAAGTTTTAAATTTTCGTCCATCAGAGTCTTATAGTGATTTACAGTGTCAAAGTCTAAATCTCATTTTTTTTTGTTTGTTTTCATGAAGGGCTGACGGCTATGAAATCTAGAAAAAGCATACATAAAAATTGTATTTTGTTAAAATACATGCATGAAAAAAAATTTAAAAATTTAAAATTCTAGGTTTTTTTCTACGTCTTCAGCCTCAAAATTGTATTGGAAAGCGAATTTGATATTCTTTAAAGTAAGAAATAACAAGATTTTTTCTATTACAGAAAATATAAATATCGAAGGTCAAAGGGCATTTGTCTCGCATCCTGTCCAAATGAGTTGTAAGTTCAATAGCTTAGTTTTGAGATATAGGCTTTTAAAGTATAGTGGGCGTTCAATGTTGAACATTTTTTAAATTTTAGATTGACTCTAAAACCATTTCTTAATAGTTTTCAGACCTAATTCATGTTGAAGTTCTATGTTTTATTTGTTTAGTATTGATTGGTATTGATTCCTTAGGCTTCAACACTGAAACTTTAAGTGCTATTTTCTCCTTTTACTGAAATTTCCTAGCCCTGCCGACTTCAAACGGCTAAAACTTCCCACAGAAGCATGATAGAGCTTTCCTATTTTATTTGAAAGTAGAGAAACAAAGGTTTTCTGTGATATCAATATCTGCCTACCTTTGAATTTCGACTAAAGACTCATTTGGACTGGTTGCAAGACATTTCACTCATTTCAATGTCTGGGATTCCCCCGTCATTAAGCTCAAATTAAAGGTTTAAAATTACTCACAGGAGCTCCCCTGACCTTTTAGACAAGATTTTCACTTTTCTTTGCATGGATTTTAACAGTTGGGAGTATATTTAAGGCTCAGGGGCTTAGGGCTCAAAGGGTTAAACACATGAAATAGAGTAAAGATTACTTAGTTTTCAAAATACTCTTCTTGTGTCTATCATTCATTTGATACATATTAAGTAACACGCTACACAATGTGCTATTTAATTTCAAAGTTGTTTGAGAGCTATATTTGGGTTGGCTTTTTTTTTTTAAAGTAAATATTTGCCCTCGACCAGTAATCAGTGCATGGAATTAAATCATGATGCTCTCAACCGGTTTTCTTCTTATGTTTTTATTATTCGTTTTTGTCAGTTGTTTTTTTTCTTCTTTTTCAAATTTTTTTATATGCTGGTGTTTCACATTGAAATTTCCAATATCTGACTGTTCAATACACACAATAGATCAAAGAAATCAAATTACAACTCCCTTGAGTATAGCTCTTAACTTAATTATAACAATCTAAAAAACAGATTTCATTCTTTCTCCTACTTAGTTAGACAATAGATTTTAGCTTGCAGGCTAAGAGATCTGAGATTTAAACATGACTTGGATAGGTCAGCCTTTTCTTGTCGTGTTCAGGTGTTAAATGCCTACCTGTCTATGAGCAGTGAAATATTTTATCAGAGTTCTGCAGTGATGCATGGTTTCTACCCATAACTCAGAAAGGTTAATTGATTGGTAATAGTCAATTGGAAAAACTCTGTTAGAATTATGCACACTGATGTGGGTTTTGCATATTATTACTTTTTATAAACTGTTTTTTGTATTGGAAACAAGTCTTTTAAATATGTTTCTTAAAACATGTTTCTTAATTTACAAAGCATAAAGTTCTATCTATTATCTGTAGAGATTCAAAAAGGCTTTACACTACTATAACAGTCAGTCACCACATCTCAATAATGCCCCAACCTTGAGATCAATAAGTCCATTCTGTTGTACAGGAAGATATGTCACATCAAAGCCTTCTGATTCCAGAACACGACATGAGTCCAGTACACATTTATGCTCCTGAAGTAAGATAAATGAAGATTCTAAAAACATCAAATGTGTTAAGTAATTAAGGTAGCACTATCATATCACCTAGAAAATGAAAAAAAAAATCAAAGTACGAAATTAGTGGCTTTTAATATGAATTTTGGTAAGCTAAACTTTCGAAATTTTTGAATCTACAATTTGATTTTGATAATTTCTGAACATAATTTTACAATTTTGACGAAAAAGTGATAAGTCTGGGGGCAGATATTGGAAAAATTGAGCAGTGAATGAAAAAATGGGATCTGCGGTTTGTTTTATGGCCACGTTTTCTTTTCTTGTCTCATTAGATTTTTTTGAAAATTGATTTTGGATTCTCATTGTGAATAATGTAGCTTTAATATATTCTACAATATTTAAGGTATTTTCAAAACTAATTGAATTAATGAGGTACCAGGGAAAAAAATACAAACTAGAATGAAAAAAAAATTACAGATTTGAATCATGGCTAAACACTTAATCAAAAAGTTATAAAACATACCAATATTGGCTTAGTGGTGAATATATCCACCAAAATGTATGAAACACCTGAAACTACTTGTTAAGAAAACAGTGATGAAATAAGTTGGTAAATTTTAAACTTGGAGTCACCACCCCTTTTTTAAAACAGCCAATTTTTTTTTAAATACTTGAAACTTTAAATAAAAACTTAAAACATAATCTTTCACATTTCCATAACGTTGTGGGAACAAACATTGACCTTTAGTGTCTAACAAAGTCATAAAGATTGCCATGGTAGGTGCCACCTTATTTGAAGTGGAACAGCTATCATATAAAAGTATTTCTGTCTTCATCACATCTTATCGTGTAATGAATAATGAAAAGCTTGCTTGAAAGCAAATATTTTAAGTTAAAGACTTTAAGTGAGTTTTTTGGGGTCTTTTCTTTGTTAGGTAAGCATGAAATTGAAATCTTTTTGTTTAAGAAATTCTGGTCAGATTTCTCTAAACAAAAGTAATCTTTGAAAGCCTCACAATTTTTCAATTTCAATATAAAGCAGACAAAAGCTTTTTCAACAAAATGAATTGTTTGAGTCCCACAGTGTGAAATAACTTTTAGTTTTACTCCGACCTTCTTTTCTACATAATGGCGATGCAGTTTTAGCTAATTATGTCCTTTTAGCTCACCATCAGCTCTTGGGACTCAGCTGTTTGCCATTGAAACTTGTGGGACTCAATCATTTAATTGCCATCAACGCTAGGTGCAAATCATAATGCTACTAAATATGTAGCAGCAGCACAGAATAAGTCGAGATGTGGTGATATATATATTGAGAAAAACAATGATTTATATCAAAGGTCAAAATATTTAAAGCAAATTTTTTCTAGTTATGTACAAAGTTTATAGCATAATAATCATACACAACCATAAGGTCGCTAAAAATTATGGCTGTAATTAAGAAATTCAAGTAGGCATTATAATTATTTGATGTTCTTCAAAAGAGTTTTTTTTTTTGTCAACATTTTCTTTACAATGGTTCACATTGATTCCCTATGTTCCTAACTCTGGTAAAAAATCAGGACTTGAAAAATAATCTTTTCACTGCCTCAGAGAGCTTTTCCGGACCTTTCAAAAAGTGTACATATGATATCTCAAAATGTCAAATCTCCGCAACTTGACTCATTTTAGGGCGTTGCTACAGAAATGTTACTGACACCCAACATTAAATGGGTCAAACAGCGCAAAGTTCCTAAAAGACAGAGTCAAAGCAATCTTCTGAACAGATTTGTCTGAATTTTTATTTGATCTCCAACTTACAGTCTGTGTTGTGATGACATGGTTCTTCTTACTCTTGTAGAACCTGGCAGTTCCTTTCACACTGATATTGTTAGACTCTGTTGCACCGCTTGTAAAAATAATCTCCCGAGGGTCTGCTCCAATGATTGTAGCCACTTGCTATAGAATAACAAAATACAGGCCAAGTTAGCTTTTCTCCTTATTTAATTTTTTAAAAAGTTTTATTCACTTTTTATGCAAATAAATTAAATATGATAAAGTGAAAAAAAACGGTACATTTTTTACATTTTTAGTCAAATGTTATAAATTCAGTTCCATATAAGAAAGAAGTCATCGATATAACCTACCTAAGCACCAACAACTCTATCTCACCTCAGCGACAAAACGGCTAAAAATATACTGATTTTTCTGTTATCGTGCTCTCATTCTCTGATATCAAAACCTATTAGGTTTGCAGAGTAAGCATACTGATAAATACTTCAAAGTTTCTTTTTTAACATGTAAGCAGCAAATTTTCTCTAAAAAAATTCAAAGACACAAAAACATACAGCTATATGGCAGAAAACAGACAACCTGGTGAAAACACAGTTTCTGTGTTTGCTGCTGAATTATAAAGAAATGGCTGAAAATAAAGCTATGCTGTGTGTTTTAGTGGATAGCTTCATTATCCTGGAAGCTATGATACCAAAATCTTTGTGAAATTTAGTGGGTTTTATTGTTTACGGCAGTGTTAATTAGTGCAAACCCTGGATTGGCAACACAACATTTTACCTGGATTTTACACCTAGATTTGGAAGGTAAGAAATGTACTTAAGTAAGTTTTGTAGCTCTGAGCTTTTTTGTGCCTAAAATATAAAGTATGGCCATGCATATGGCTCAGCCTCCCCTTACTGTTTACACCTGTGTATGTGTTTTTGTTTTCTCTTTCCTAAAGCCAGTTTTGCACAAATTTCTGTGAGATAAAGAAAATTGGTTGCTTTAGCTACCACAACCATCAAATATAATGTTTTATGAAAAAAATGATTTTGAAGGTGAAATTCTCCATATATTTTATCATTGAAATTGGGACATTCAATCCCTGATACTCTTTGTTGCCCCTTTTAAGACAGCTAAATAATTTTGTGGTTCAATTCTGCACAAACAATGTATCTTTCATCCTGCAAAAGCTGAAGCAAGTACGAATTGCCGTTATGACTCTGCAGTTCTGTGAACTTAACGTAACAAACGTTATTCATCAAGTCCGGTAGTTGCAAATCACTGCTAAGCCATACATGGCTCCTGTTGTGGGCCTAGGGCATTGAAAAAGCTTTGAACGAGAGTAGAAATACACCTTTAGAGGACTTATCATCACTCGTGTTAGTAGACCTAGCGGTTGTCGGTACTATTATTCCCAATCACGATATAACGATTGTCACATGCCTTTGTAACGCAAACATGGTACCGTAAAACTTTGTTTCTGATCGGCTAAAATGAGAATCGGACTTCCGTAGTTTTGGTTCTGTTCAGCCGAGTTTGATGCAATATGGTGGAAGATGGAAATCACAAGCTTTCTCATCAAGTCACGCAATCAGATGAAAGCAACGATTGTCACGTGGATAACGATTGTGATTCTCGTAAGTTATTTTGCTAATTATCGATAGTTTATCATGAATTATTATAAGTTTTTGAGGCTATTGCATCATAGGTCTAGTGCTCCGTGCTGTGAATGA